>OZ023159.1:23083706-23216206 GCA_963678695.2 Diplodus puntazzo | reverse complement strand
GTGTGTGTGTGTGTGTGTGTGTGTGTGTGTGTGTGTGTGTGTGAATAAGTCAATCCCTCATGATGATTGAGGTGCAGCGACAGGTATCAGCGATGATGATGGATGGATTAGCCGATTGAGAGACTGTTAACTAATTTCTGTCAGTCTGGACGACCTCAAAAATGAGAGGCGATAAGAGAAATAGACTATTTTTTTCTATTTAAAATATTATGATATATGCAAAATATACCACGATGAGAGAATTCTCCTTCTTTAAGAGAGGTTGAGGCAAAAAAAAAAAAAATGCTTTTGGAGGTTGGCACAGCTCTGCTGATTTGATCAGTATGTGTCAGTGTGCCATTGCCTGAGGAACAGGGACAATGACAGAGTGTCCTGAGTTGGTCTGAAGCACTGTTCTTTTAAATTATTAATGATTATGCTAATTGTTTAACCCATTTTCCGCCACACTCAGTAATTTGACCATGTGTGCATGATGCGTTCTGTAAACTTACAGTGATCTGTTGCAGACTTTTTCTGCAAGTGGTTAGAGGAGAAGATGAGACGGCAAAACAGAAGGTGATGGACATAAAAGCTCAATCAGAGGGAGAAAATAGGATGCAAGGAGTCTGCTTTTTTTGCACTCTTCACCCCTCTTTTCTCCTGACCTGTTTGGAGCCTGCCTGTGTTTAACCTTTAGAAAGAGGCCAGGTTGGACAGTGAGTCCCACTGGAAGCACTCTATTGTATATGCAGCACACCTTTTGTTTTTCCTTTGATTTTTTTGTTTTTCATGAGAAGCACCAAGCGGGCAAGTCACTTCTCGGACAAAGCACCCTTCACCAATTTTACCCAATACCGCTGCCTTCTTTTATTCCTTTCCTTCTCTCCCCCGTTTCCTGTTGTCATGGTTATGGTTTATGGTTATTTTCTCCCGCTTTATCTATAGTTATATCCTCTTGTGTCTTGTTGTGAGGTTCTACATCCTGCTCACCTGTGTTCCTAGTGTTCCTCCCCAACTTGACCCCCAACCCCTATTTCACAAAAGCCTTATTAGCACTACCCTCTTCCCAATTTATCTCTGCCTGCACCACATTCCCTTGTTAGTTTAGTTTGTATTCAAACCTGCGTTGTTCCCTCACACTTTGTTGTTTTTTCTGTTGTTGTCCTCACGTCAGTCCTTTTTTCGTCTATGCGCCTCCCGTGCCTGTTCCCTGGCCCATGTGCGTTCCTGATTTGTTCCTTGAAATTTCCTTTGCCTATATTAAACCATTTTCCATCTGTCACTTTATAAACAGGGAACTCATGTCTCTGCTTACATGCTATCGCAGCTGGCCAAGCCCAATTTTTAGCCAGCCACTCACACAGGACCTCGTCTCCACACACACTACCTTCAGATGATGTTTGGCTGCCTGCCAAAGTCACTAGTTGAGTAGGCAGACTTATTTACACCCATATCTCTCCAGCATCTGGCGGGTGTTCACACCCAACCTCGCTGGCTGATTAACATCACATACACGCTGCAATAGACTCCGAAAACTCGTATAATAAGTCAAAGTGTGTCACATTTGTTTGTTTCGCCTAATATTTTATCTAATTACAGGCTTACAAGCGTTTTGTTTTTTGTTTTTTTTTCCTGTGTATTCATTAAATCAAAACCTCTCTCATGCTGGGAGAGAAATTAGTTTTTCAGGCTGGGTTTTGGAAGATCGCACAAGACAACACAACAAATGGAAAAACAAAACCACATTATAGTCGCTTAACAAAACACAGCACCATGCGAACATGCATCAGTTCTCTAGACCATGCATAGTCGAGTGCTTGTAATAGAGGAGAGTAGATGCTCATTAGTGAAACAGAAGATGCTACATGATATTGTACAAATGAAGAAATCTAATTGCAGCGTCTGGTCTTTATTGATATGAAACCTGAAAAATACTGCTGTTTTGTATGTGTTGTGTAAGATTTTATGTCATTCTGTTGAAGTTTCAGATTGATGAACACATTTTCCTACACTGCAGACAGCCTCTGGTTTCGGTTCATATCAGCACTATATTAAAACCAACTTGCAGCGACTTCAAAATTGTCTGAGATAGACAATCAGTCACATATATTGTTGACTGATAAAAGGGCTGAAAGCTCTTCAGGGTAACATTTAGTCTCGTGAGTCTGCTGCTGAACAGCAGCATTTTCTTTGGAAAAAGTTACCAAAAACACATCATATACAGTAAATCATCATTACATCAATAATTGCCAATTGTTATTATGTGCAAGGTTCTAATAGCTTGCCCATGCAGAGCAACTGTTAAACGGTTAGATGCCAGACTGGTCTTGAAGATATAAACAAAATAAATTTGGTTAAATGGTTCACAGTAAATGGGTTCGTTTATACAGTAAAGATTTTAACACAGGTCCTGGTCCTACATGTCTTGCATTTACCTTAACAACTGACCCTGTGATAGCTTGTGAATTTATCAAAAGTGACTACTCCACTCAAATAGCTCTTATCCCATTACAAATGGTCTATTTTCATATGTTTGACCTTGCTTTACTGGAGTGTTAGGAGTAATGCTGTGATCAGAGGGATGGTGAGAGGAAGGAGGAGAGGAGAAAAGTAGCAGAGATGAGGTAAGGGTGGCTAATGAGAGAGAAGGTTGATGAATTAATTGGTAAGGTCAATTGGTGTCATTTGGGTCAAAGTATGCTCTAATTTGACTACACTCATAAAAATAATTTGTCAATAACTCTCAAATGGATGACCAAAGCACTTCCTTATTTCATAATGGTTTTAACCCTTACACACATGCACACAAACACATATTTATGCTGCCAGTCACTCACCTAATTATAAGTGTAGTCATTACTTCATCATGCACATACCTGCAAACCCACACAGGAGCAAACACACTTACATAAAAAAAAGGACCCAACGACAGTCTTCTTTCTACAGAAACCAAACACCTACATTTGGACAAAGAGCGGATACAAGAAAAAAAAAATCTATTAAAGTGAGAAATTTTAACACTTAGTCATTAAAAGAAGGACCTTGAATTGAAAATGTGTTAAACTGGATAACAGACAGAGAGCGACGGATAATCAACATTAAACGGGCTAATCTGAAGCGTTGGCTCACACCTCTGCATAAAGAGCTCGCACATCGACGCATCTGTGTTGAATGACCTAAGGGAGGCGATGACGAAGACACAAGTGTGGACATAGTTTGATGTGCGTGTGTGTGTGTGCATGACCTCAGAGGGATAGAAAGGCTGAAAAAAAAAGCATAACAGTGAGGAGATGAACCTCTTTAAACAATCGTTTTTCAGGTTAATTCTGGTTAAAGGTTGAGTGTAATGGCGTTTGAGGACAGGGAATGACGTGAATGGAAGGTCTTTATAACTACAGACATGCGTGTTTGTTTGTGTGTGTGCATCGCATGTGGTGTTGATTTGACCTGACATTCGCCGACACCCTCCCGTCGGACACACGCTTACAAAATGTCATAGTTGAACTAGGGTGCAATTAGCGCCAGTGACTTTCACCCAAAAGTCAATTAAAAAATAAGTGGAGGTTTAAACGGTGTTTGAGTGGGTCTAGTGTAGATGGGTGTCGTGTTAATGTTTTTGGCGAGTGGGTGTGTTCTTCAGATTCGGCGATAAAAATACCTGCGCTTGTCAGACTTAATTAAGTTTGTGCTCATGTGGCTTCTGTAGTGATCGATGGCAACAAGACAGCGAATGACTGATAAAATGCCGAGTGAGAGACCGATGACAGCGGGGGGAAGTGAGACAGAGTGGAGATACAGAGCTGAAGACAGATAAAGAGTCGCAGATAAACGGAGCCAAAAGATGCCAGCCAAACTGAGAATAAATGAGATTAACAAAAAAAAAAAGTGGGAGACAGACAAACCTGAAGGGAGAGATCGGACAGAGAAAGAGACAGTGAGAGAGGTGCCTGTCAACTGTGTGATAATCCTCCTCTCATTAGTTCTTCAATCAGTTTATTCTCACCATATTCCGGTAATTAACTGCTGCACATTAATCACATTGGCCTAACCAGATTCGAGTTGTAAATAGATTAGAGACGGATTACAAGGGCGAACATTACAATGGTAGAACGATTTGATTTTTTCCACACTGTACACTGTATTCTATTGAGCCGCTGTTATTAGACTAATAACAACTAGATTATAAATGTGTATACCATGAGCGCTGGAAATTCTCAGTTCTGATTGGCTTGTAGCTGTGGATTGCTTCCTATTCACCGGACACTGTAAAACTACAAAAAAAAGGAAGTCATTTTGCATCTTTATTTATTTTTTCCTCTCAAGTTTATGTGTTTTATGATAAATTGATTAATAGTTTAGGCAAGAAAATGTAAAAAAAAAAAAAAAAAAAAAATAAAAACTGAAGTGGCCTCTTCAAATGGCTTATGTTGTCTAAAAAAATAACCTTCATTTACTATGGCGTATGACAAAAAAAGAAGCAATTCTTTACACTGAAGAAGCTGGAGTCAGCAAGTGTTGGCATGTTCGCCTGAAATATGACCAATCATTGCAGCTGCACAGCAAATTGTCAGATACTGATAAGCAAATGGCTAGATAAAGAATGAAAAACTGCATCAACGCAAAGAGTATTTGTGCTTTTGTTATTGTAAAGTAGCATCGGACATGTCAACACAACTATTAAATGTTCCTCAACCTTTAAAAGAAAGCCTTATAATAACAGCATTAAGAAGTGATGGCATTTTGTTTGAGTGGAAATCAATAGGAAGCAATCAGATGTTCGATGCTAAACGCTCTGTACCGTAACAGGATGTAACGTTATTGGTGCTTTCATGTTGAAGGTTACCTGCGTCATTTCGTTTTTTCACTGAATTGAATAGTATATCCTCAAGGCAAAGCAACAAAGTCCAGTGAACATCCATTTGATGTTTGTGGTTTCAAAAAAATCCTTACATGTTGTGGAATTCTTCGCGTCATGGATGTTATTCTTCTTCCTCTTTGACTGACACTTTTTCAAGCTTCACTTCTGTGGTTTTTAAGAAAAAAAAACTGTGGTTTTTAATTTCTATTTTTTAATTTTTTATTCCAATTTTATTTCTTGGCGGTTTTATTATGTTTTTATTTTATTTTATTATTTTATTATTTTTGTTGTCGCTGTTGCTGTTATTTTCAGGCAATTGTATTTGGTATGTTTTTATTTCTGTTTTTATTTCTGTTGTTCAACACCTTGTAACATGGTTTTTAAAAGGTGCTATATAAATAAAGTTATTATTATTATTATTATTATTATTGTTATTATTATTATTATTATTACTTCAACAGTAGTCGATGTGGACTCAACTGTCCTTAACTTTTCATTGCTTTGACACAGAATGCATTCAGTCACTCTCTCGTCATCGTTCATGAATTGCTTTCTCACTCAAACTCAACCATTGCCATCTCTGTGTAATTACAGACCATTTTGCATGTTTGCAGCAACAGTTGTTTTGGGATCTGTGATATGTCTTTTTCGGCCGATTCAGTCGTTTAGGTATGACGATGTGTTCGCAATTAGTGACAAAGTGTAACTGCTGGTTCTGGACAAATGTTATCGAGAGTTAAACTTTGAATAAATGAAATGTGTTGGCTGCATTAGTGCATTTTGGATGTGAGAATTGTAAAAAAAAAAAAAACACAAAACAGACTGATACAGATACACAATCTGCAGTTGGCAGGGTGCTCATTAACATATTGCTTCAGGCGGCTGTAGTGGTCAAAAACTCTTAGTACATCCAGCCTGCAGAAGTACACATGTTCATTTTCAGGCATATAGTGCAAGTGTGATTTTGTGTTTCCGTGGGTGACTTTCCTCCCATTGTCTCTGGGTCGTCCTGTGAAGTGTCTTCACTAATCATTACTATCCTTATGGAATTAATGTCACCCTGAACAACAGCATCCCATCATAAATATTAATTGCTTTGTCTGAAGAGTAGAAATCCTTGGATATTTTTTTTTTTTTTTTTACATTGAGTGGAACTTACAAACGCATGAAACCGCGACACCCCCCCACAGTGTTTCTAAAAGCTCGCTGAGAGTTCTCGTCTTCTTCAACGGCGGGTCAGTTTGTGCGTCAGAGTCGGAGAGACGGTTACCACTCTGTTCATTAGCAGCACACACAGAGACACACAGCTTCGGTTTCTTTATCTCACGCTCCTCTTTTCCCTCCTCATTTGACACATTACATTTTTTCTCTCCCTCCTTAGCTGTGTGTATCTCTATTATTCTGGGACGTGTTCCATTAATGACGCATGGTCACAAACTGTGTCACAGCAAGTAAACGCACGTGTGTGTCTGTGTGTGAGTGTGTCTCTGTGTGGCAAGCGGATACATAATGGCTGATATCAGTCTTGACAACTTGTTTTTCGTTACTCCTTTAAACCTCAAAGGTCAGACTTGCAGGGCACCATATAGTGTTAGTTGCAGTAATGCACAATGAACGGACGCATCTTTTTTCATCACCTCCATTTTAAAAGATAGAGAAAACGATTCTTACAGCTTGTGGTTTCCTCTGAACATCGTTTTGTGTTTCCCACTCTCTCCTTTGCCCCATCTCCTTGATTCGTTCCTCAGCGCCCCTCTGCATCTATCTCCATTAACTCTTGTCCGTTCCTCCCTTCTTACTTGCTCTCCTCACTCATCCAACCTTACCCGCCTCCTCCTCCTTCTCCTCCTCCTCCTCACCCCCCTCCCTCCACCTTCTTGTCCTCACTTCCCCTGCTCATCCCTTGTCCGTCCTCTTCCTGTCATGCTTGTCCTTTGCCTTTCCCTTCTTCCATCCTTCACTTCCCTGCTTCTTTCCCTTTCTCCTCCCGTATTTGATGAGCTGTTCTCATCTAAAGAAACTCATCTCATCCCTGTTTCTCACCATCATTTTCTTCCTCCTCCTTTCCTTTCCTTAGCTACTTAGTTCCTATTGGTCCATTAAGTCAGTTGAGGCTGCGAGTCCTTTAGCCCCTTTATAAGCAGCTTTTACAAGTTGGCTGGTTGGCTGTGGACCACTGAAGGATAGAATTGAATGGCACTAAGGCCCAGTGGATTTATCCCTTCTCTCATATTCATAGCCAGGAGATCCTGGCCCGACTCACACAGAGGCTTTTCTTCACAACTCCGTTTTAATTGAAAGAACTTCTGCTGTGTTTGTTTATCGCTTTTCTTGGCTGCCACGTTCGGGGTGAGGCTCTGCAGGTGATAATGCTGGCTCAAGTTTAGAATATTACACAGAAAACTCACCACAATGAACAGTTGACTTGTCTGTTTTTTTCTGTACCAGCTGCATCAAGTATCCCAATGGGTCGATCAAATTGTTGTAGTCTCATTTTTTTTCCCTCTCTCTTCTTATTGTATTGTGTTTTTTTTAATGCTTTAGTGAAATCAGGCTTTGGAGTATTACATAAAATATATATTTAAACAGTAAATTATTTTTCTACCAAAATAAAATGGCTGATTCCAAAAATACACTTTCACCATCTCAGAAGGGTTTTTGAATAGACAAGCTCAAACCACAGCATGTCCCTGGATGGTGTGAATTTCTCACCGTGTTACAACGACTGCTACGAGCAGACACCTCCTCGTCAATGTGCAGTGACTCCACAGTTCTCTGAAATGAAAAGCATTTTGTTGACACAATTACCACACTGTCACTATTCAATCAGCATGCTAGCGGTCCATTTTTGCACCGACCCTCCAGTGCGAAACCAGTACTTCAAAAGGCAGGTCACATGGTGTGCTTTGGCTGAAAAATGTTCTCGCACATGAATCCCACACCTGTAAATGATTGAAAATAATTCACCGAGCTGTATTGTCATTGCTATCAATATCACACTGGATATAAAAATCTACCAAAAATGACCTGAGAATGAGAATGAGGCTGTTAATACATGTGGGCGACCTGTCCAAGTAAATATATATGTGTGGGAAACACTGCATGCGTGTGTGAAAACTAGTTTGTTTCTGGCGTATGCTCCAGGTGAACTTGAATTTAAGTACAACATTTCCAGTTCTCTATAATGCATCCATAGTTTTTAGGCAGTTTCTTATAGGTTGGGTTTATTCTCAGTTTCTTAACGGTTATAAGATGGGATGCACGTGTATGCGTGTGAACCCATGCGGGTTTTCGCATTTCCTGCACGCCGCTCCTCCATTTCCGTCTGTGCTGCCCGACTTCCTCTCTGAGAGGTCTTCCCTCTCTCTCCGTCTGTCTCTGTCTCTCTCAGTGGAATGGTGACCACTTGAAATTGCTCTTCACACTTCCCTGCATCTGCTGCCACTAACACACACTCTGAGGGGCCAACGGCAGTGACCTCCACTCTCTCTCTCTCTCTCTCTCTCTCTCACACACACATGCACACATGTGTGTCGCAAAAATTCTCATCCACAACGCCACTCTCAAAGTCCACTATCCCGACATCTTATCCCTCCTTCATTAGATCTTTCAGTCAGTCCATCTCACCAGCTTTTCTCCTACACTTACTCCTCAAGGAGAGACAGCGGCTGCAGTGGATGGACAGAGTAAGGAAAAGAGGGAAGTGATGAGGGAATTGGAGTGAGGTGAGTTTGAATGATAGAAACGGGGAGAGGGACAAGCTATAATAGCAAAGGAGAGAAAGGTGGAAAGGCAAACAGTATTTTTCATTTCAATTCCCTCGAGGAGACATGTACTGGGAATTTGGAGAGGCCACTGTAATCACAGTCTTTACCGGTGAACAGCCAAATGCACTGTGTATGCTATAATAATCATTTGAAACGTGGCGTCCTGACCTGAATAATGTCATGAACAAGGTGTCATGTTTCCTGTTCGTCTGACCTAAAGTACAGTGAAGATGTAATTGCAAAAGATGCAATTTTGTTATTGACAGTTAATTCATCATAAATATATATAATAGAATCATAATCCGGACAAAAATCTCCTCTGAGTTTCTTGATTTTTGCTAAAGCTGAAAGAAAACATTTATCAATAAACCCCCTCACAAACTGAAAGTCTACCAGCCTCAGAACACTTTCAAAACAAAACAAAGACATTCAAATGTAAAAAATATCTCAGCTTTCTCTTGTCCCAAAACACTCTTTGTGGTTCTGATGTAAATTTGATCAGCGCTATTGTGCTGAATACGCCTCTTTGTTGCCTTGAAATTGGTTCCAAAGTTTACATCTCCATCAACTGGACAAAAATGCACATTTAGAAAATGTTCTGCTTAAATATACCAAAGACAGAAAGGCTGCAATAGCACACTGAGATGAACGTGGCTGAGACGCGCTTGTTGTTGCCAAGGTTTATGACTCATGAAGTTATTGAAGTCAGCAATCTAGAAGTGGTGCAGGAAAATGAGCTGAAATACAAAGTGTAGAAAATGAAATGATTTAGATAGATGCTCATGGTAACATTCAGTTGTCAGATTTTCCATGTGAGAATTTTTGTTGAATAGAACACATAAAGGACACTTTAAAAAAATCGCTGACATAAAAAAAGTCATCACAATGACAGTTAGTGTGGAATAAATGCTAAATATAGACACTGAGCGACCTAAAATTGATGTTTGGCATAGCAAATATGAAGCTGTATGAGCTGCAAGTGAATGTGGTTATAAAATGTTAGTGCGCCATCAACAGTCATAGTGCTATTTCGGAGAGACGTTTTCTCCCTTCTCTTGTTGGCATCATGTGTTCCAAAAAAAGGTGAGAGAGTTGCAGACATGGGCAGAGTTAAATGATGAAGGCAGGTGATTTATATGCAGTTGTTATCTCTGACGCGTCTCCCTGTCTTCCCATTAAATTACACCTATGGAGAGGTGTAATGACAGAGGGAAAGAGAGGGGCAGAGAGGCTTCAGACAAATAGAGAGGAGGAGAGCTAATACATAGAGGTATGGAGGAAGAAATTGAGAAAAAGAGGCAGACGGATAGAAAGAGAAAGGGGGGATATTGGGTCCGAGCGAGTGGGTGTGGGGGGTGGAGATGGTAGTCAGACCATATCTGGGGAAATGTAACTTCACTGACCCAGTGACAGGGACATCAATCAACAAGTGGTGTGTGCACGTGCGCGTGGGAGTATTGGGGATTATTCTACCAAATTCTGTAAACACTTCATGGACAAGGCCAAACTCTGATAACTTCATCACTATTATGAAAAACTGACACAAAGGTTTGTCATGTTCAGATGAAATCCAATTAATGAGCAATTAAAGGTTTCTGGCAGTCGGCGCTTTGATACGACATGAAAGAAACACCTTAAGAGAGAACAAATATTCTGTCCCTGAACTGTTGGGGAGCAGGTACAAAATTTAAAAAAAGTGTTTTTAATATGTCAGCAGGGACAGTCTTCAAACAGCATGACAACATGCGACAGAAAAACTTTATCAAAAAGGAACACGAGAGGTCACAAAACAGACATGCACACTTCTGGTAGGGCAGAATATGAGTGACATCTT
Source organism: Diplodus puntazzo (assembly GCA_963678695.2). Taxonomy (NCBI): domain Eukaryota; kingdom Metazoa; phylum Chordata; class Actinopteri; order Spariformes; family Sparidae; genus Diplodus; species Diplodus puntazzo. Next base: position 23,205,768 of record OZ023159.1, on the reverse strand, counting down.
GTGATTTAATAAAATCCCCTGAGGTGGATGAACACAGCTCTGACACAATTTCCTCAAATTTGTATCCACGCGAGTTTCCTGCGAGGCTATTGCACTGGGTTTCATAATAATGTTTTAGTGCTTGTATCTCAAGCTCCTGTACAACTAATTGGCATCCATCTATATAAATCGGTGTAGTGCCAGAAATTCTGTAAGGAATGGGAGGTGACGGCTTGTAACATATCACAGTTCATCGCTGACAGTGTGGGCCAGTTTGGAGGCACTGTAATGAAATCGGAGAGTCTACTTCTAAATTAAAAACCGCCAATGTCAACCATATGTGTCCGGTAAATCATCAGTAATGGGTCTGCGCGCTAATACTTCATTACATCGTTGTTAACAGAAGGTGACTTGTGTGACCTGAAAACTAAAGAACTGATGCTCTTTATTAGCTCAAATGTTATTTTCTTCCAGCATTTGAGTCTTGCATACATAAAGTCGGGGGAAGAATGGAGGCAGAAAACGTAAGGATACACCTACATGAGCTAGCTGAAGCTAAGAATCAATTGCACTTTTTCATTTGACCCTATAGCCTTGCAAAGGGCCATGTCTTTCAAATGCTACATCCCCATTTTTTTTTTAAAGCTGTCTTTGGGTGATAGAGCTCAGTGACCAACCACCCACTGAAAGGCTTTGGTCCCATAAGTGAATTTACCATTCATTCACCCCATTGAATTTTCAGAAAATCCATATATAGAGAGTTTTAAGCCTGGAACCAAGCCGACCGACTGCAAGGTGAATCTTGACCGTAAAACCTGATTCGGGGCAAAAAAGCAAAATGTGTAAATGGAAAGAAAAGGCAAAGGTGCAGACGTATTTGTTCGAAGACTGAAGGATTACTCATCTGATAACCATTTCAAATTTTTCCTTTCCGAGGAACACTAGTACATGCTCCGAACAATGCAGCATTTCACAAGATGAAATCATGGTCGCTCTGTTCTAAGTGTAACGTGATGGTGGTAGCAGTAAACATGGTGCTGTAACAGGAAGCTCCACCAATCAGAGACATCAGGTTTGCAGCAAGTGTAGCACTTCTCCATGACTTTGTGAATAAAACATTTTTTTAAACAAGGTTGATGTCATATGGACTTTTGGCTTCTACATAAGCATTGTTTCGTAATTTCACAGCTTGTTGTAAGTCTATCTTGGATGGTCGCAACATTATGGTCAGTAATCAACATTCTAGATTCTTAATATCAATGAGATTTTCATCTCTAGAACCTCCCTATTAAAGCTAGGGAAGGTGATTCTGGAGAAGGATAGTTGATTGTTGAACATCACTCCCGGGTCGTCAAATCCCGGCGCTTTGGGTTAGAATTCCGCGCCTATTTCCGACCCACGGCATCGGTAGTGATGGCCTTGGAATGAGAATTGACAATCAAATTTCTTTCTCCAGAATTGCCTTCTCTATCTTTAAGCCCCATCTGTAGTCTCCAAACTCAAAGCCAGATAGCCCTGATGACATGACTTTGTTCTCAAAGTTTGTCCCGGGCCGTGGAGGACTTACACAACTGCTTTCACTGGCTCAGCAATAATAAATTGACCTTTTAACAAAGGGGAATCATTGGAGTTCCCCTTTAACTTTTTAAAAATTCAACATTAACACCAATAAGGAGGGATCTTGCAGGAGAGGAGATAGAGAGACAGAAAAGGAGAAGGGCAAGAGAGACCCAGAGATAGAGGGACCACCAAAATAAGCTCTACGCGTGTGATGAATGCTCTGCTCAGAAATAGAAACCTCATCCCTCTCTCACCCCTTTTCATCCTCTTTCGCCCTATTATCTCTCTTCCTCGCCACTCCATCCTTCCCTTTCTTCCACATCTCACACATCTCTGTCTATATATCTCCCCGTATCCGTCCGTATCGCTCTCACTCTCCCTATATCTTCCCGTCTCTCTCACAGATAGTGTGCCATCTGTGTGATCAATGGAGTTCATTCTTTTCAGGAAATTCTGCCATGATGGATTTTTTCTTTGCCGTGCTGTGTCTGCGCTGTATTTTTTAGAGGGGGTGGGGGGAGGTGTAGCGGGGCGATTTGCTTCTGTGCATGAAAGCTTTGAATGGAGCACAGGCAAAATGATGTTTTGATGCTTTTTCGTCAAACGCTCGCCAATTTCGGACACTTTGTCATGTTCAACAGTTTGCAGATGGGGGGTAAAGCGGTTGTAGAAATATTTTACTCGAGTGCTCGATACTCAGCCAGAGGAATTTCCAAAGCAGCACTTATTTGTTCAAGAGCAACAAAAGCCACGAGCAAGAAAAATAGGAGGATTGGTTAGTGACCAAACAGATGGAGGGGAGGGGGGTGTTTGCAGTTGTCATGCATTACAAATTAGGAGGAACGGGACAACGAGCGCGTTCTGGAGCATTTTTGACACCTTCTGTTTTGGCAATGTATGGCAACCCTTAAAACTGACAGAAAGAACAGAAAAGTCCAACAGAGCCGTGAGTTTGCGTGTGAACATGTCCATAACTAACCTCGTGTGTCTGTGTGTATTTGCGCAACAATTGAAGCGTTGTAGCGACGAGCCTCATCTTTCATTGAGTTACTTGTCTGAACACCCTCGCAGACGGATACCCAAACCACGCTGATACGAAAGAAAGCCCCCGATCATGTGTGCTCCCGTTTTTCGTGCCTGCCTCTAATTAAATATAATAATCTGAGCCAATATTTAACCAACACAATAACAAGCAGCGCTGATACCATCGTTGCATCTTTGTATCTCTCCCTCTCACTCGGAACCCGTCTTGCTGTGCTTCTCGCTTTCTTTCTCCCTTTCTCTTTCCTCCTGTCCTACACGCTCCACTGTGTTTTGATTATTGGCTGTGTGTGTGTGTGTGTGTGTGTGGTTGTGTGTTTGTGTGTACTTGGAAATAGAGCAGGGTGCGCACTTTTTGGGGGGAAGAAGGATCACAGATGGGCCTTGTCAAATCTCTGTACATCTGGCTTTATTCCTGTCCAATTTTACACACACACATGAAAACGCACCCACGCACACACACTCACACTTTTATACACGTACGTAGTACACTTTGTGTCAGTCATGGTTACAAATATGTAAAACATGCACTTGCACAGAAAAAAAAACAAAAAACACCCACACTTAACATGCATGCACATACAGGTACACACTAGATCACTCGTAAAGCCACACACTCACACACACACACACACACACACACACACACACACACACAGACGTACTGTGCAGCAGGACGCAGCGGGTATGGACTCCTGTTGAGGATGATGCTTGCCAAAGTAATGATGCCAAGGAATCTGGACCATGCCAGGTTTAATGGTAGCCAATTGCATACCAGTGTCGGGGTGCCAGATTTCAAAGGGCCGGCCCTGACTTGTAGTATAGCGCCACCTATTGAACTGAGATTTGCCTCTCATGCCTGAAAATTACACAACATGTTGCCATAGAAGATAAAACCGCAATTGCATTCTCATTATATAAGTTGACGATGGTGTCATCCAGTGTAAGAAGAGCGCTGTCCTGCTATAACAAGAGACTGAGGGGTTAACAGCAACAGCAAATTGATGAAAGGCAAAACAAAAAAATCTTACGATCTGACTTAAAACATGACAAAAGTTTGATAAAGACAAAGAAACATCAACTAAAATACAGGGAGTATTTGGTTCTGATATTTCATGCAGTGGTACTGATTCCATCCAAGGGTCAACCTTTGCCTGCGTGAGAGAGCGCTGCATCTCTGTGTGTGTTTTCTTATGTGTGCGTGAGGTCCCTGTATGGGAGTTGGACATATGCTTCATGAGACTCCCGTGGACACACAGACAGAGACACACATGTCGGCCTCGGCACCTCAAGGACACAGTTAAGAAAGAAATGAGGAAGATAAACCAAAGCCGACGTGCTGATGTGTTTTGACCACGTGACCGCACGCGTCAATCGGCAGTGGATGGTTTGAAATTTAAATCTGAAAATTGCTACATTTCAACCAGCCGTTTTTTCCTCTGTCAACCTCTCGAGTTGGATGACAGGCTACAAAACACGAAGCGCTCACTGATGCTACGTGAAGTTTGCCATTAAATCATGATTTTTATATGTATACTTTTTGGATTTTTCAATGTATTAAAGTATGGATTAAGCCAAAGCAGCTGTATATTTCAGACTATAATGAAAGAAATGCGTTATTTCACATGCCAGGCGTCCTCCAAAGACCCTAAAATGTTTGCCTCCTCACTATTTGAGGGCCAAGCTTTTTCTTCTTTTTCCTCCTCTTCTTCTTCCTCTTCTCCTCAGCAACTTTCCCTCCAGAACTGCTCGAACTTCCCCGTGAACTGTAGACATCACAGCATTAGTGTTCAGGGGATATATCCATGTATTCTAAAAGTTTGCCTGGATTCTTCAGGACGAAGATCCGAAAAGTTGGTGTCATTTGCAGTGACGTGTGCGCAGTCGTCTTGAGTAGCATAAAAATGCCAGTATCTCCAATCTGTCAAAACGTATGTGCGCATTTTTTTCTTTTTACCATCTTCTCCTCTTGTTTTTTCCTCTTTGTCTCACTCCTTTAAGTTTCTCCTCCTCCTCCATCTCAATTCGTCTTTTCTCTTGAGTTTCTCTTTCCACGTCTCCCTCTCTCTCTCTCCCTCCTTTTCCCTCTGCCTGTCTCTCTTCCTCTCTCTAAACATATCCTTACGTACCCACGCACCGTAACTAAACCAGCCTTCTTATTCATTTTGCACCGGGGTATCACTTTATTTTTCTGCTATTATTTTTTTGGTGAAGTTGCCTCGGTATGTCTTGCCCCAGACAGAGCTACACTGTCCCACCCTCATTATATTTTCACACTCCGCTACCCTAGGACACAGGGATACGCACACACACACACACACACACACACACACACACACACACACACACACACACACACACACACACACGAACATAAGCAGACACACACTTTTCTGAAACCAACTCATTTTTTATTGGGTGTGCTTTGTTTGTGCCTGCGCCGGTTCCTTGGTGTGTTAGAATAGATGTCTGTCCGTCTATTTGAAACTTTTTCTTTGGCATCTTTACAGCAGTAGCACCTATGCTCCGTAAATGCTTTTCTACATTATTCTTACTGCTGGTGGGTTCAATTAACATAAAAAAAAAGTTAAACACACTCCACAACACATGTCAAATCCCCAGAAAAAGTGTGGTTGAAAAAAAATGGTGGCAACCCTGTGAACCACTATTGGTAACTGTTACGGCCTACATTATGATAACCTAGACACTGGGCTCAATGACAGATTGTCACAGAGTCTCATTAGCTGTATAACTAACTATCCATAGCTTAGCTTCTCAGCAGTTTTAGTGAAACACAATTTTTAGCCAATTATATCCAACTTGAGTTTTTCTTCTGCTCAGCAATGGAAACTATTATTTCAAATCATTATAGAAGGGTGTTTAAGAATGAACTGATGAGCCTATTCCTAAACGTAGGTAATGTTCAACTCTGTAAAGCAGTGGTCCCCAACCACCGGTGGTCGTTTGGTACCGGGCCGCAGGGAAAGACTAAATACGCTATTTTATTTCCCTTATATTGACGATCATACTCGGAAAGTTGTTTTATTTTGAAAAACGGATTCTCTTTTAACAACATCCGTCTGTTCCTCTGGGCGCGCTTGACACGTACCTGTTTCAGTCACGGACCGGTATACCCTAAAAAATCAAGCTAGCTGAGTCAGCGGAAAACAAACGTCTTCGGAGAGCTACTCTGCAAAGAAAAAAGGAAAAGCCCAAAGATGCGACGGAAGAAGAGGGAGATAGACAACTGTATTGAAGTTGGCTGTTAAAGTGGCTGAACTGCAGCTGCGGGGACGGTGAGTGAACAACTGCTGTAATTTTCTTACCGCGGAATCACACGCGCATCCCCCCCGGGTCCGTCAAATTATGTCGTACATGAAACCGGTCCGTAGTGCAAAAAAGGTTGGGGACCACTGCTGTAAAGGACCTATTTGTAAGAAAAATTTACTTTTGACTCACACTACCATCTTGTCAAAAAGATATCTGCTTTTTGGATGGTGGCTGACCCCTCCTAAAATCCCAAAACATCTTAGCTTCAAATAACACCAAATAATACTGAGCAACTTTCAAAGTAAAAAACAAACATGGCAACGTATCTACTGAAAATGATTGCAGGGGCCAACTGACTGCTAAAAATCCTGACAGGTGCACAGAAGTAGGTGACATCACATTTTTTCCTTTAAACCCTGCCCAAATCAAATGACAAACACACACAAAAAAAGACATACAGATATCTCACACTTGAAACAACCAATACTGCTCTAATTTGAGCAGAAAATACTATGTTTGTATTGGAAATTGACTCTGAAGAAGAATCCAGTTCTTCCTGAACTTTTCTAAACCACAATATAATTAATTGCGTACTCATGTTAACAGAAGCTCACATTTAGCCAAATCTCATATTCAAGGAGTTTGCAATAATTGCTCTGTTCAGCCCCTCGCTCAACGTAAAGCCGGCAAACATCAAATAAATAACAAATACCAAGCAACGGAGGACAATCAAATCTCCCTCCTATCACAGCGCAGTCGCTCCAGCCAGCTCGCTGTCTTCTTCGGGATGAAATACTGCACCAAAACCTCGATAATCCCCCGTCTCCAAAATCCCCATCTTTGTAAACTGTCTGGTAAATACACTAGGAAATGAATAAAAGCTTAATGTAAATATGTGGAAATAAACTGCCAAAGAGCAATATGTCATGTTTGATATATGCTGGTCTAATGCTTTTCGAATGGGGATAAGAAAAAAAAAAAAAAAAAAAAGGCGATGCATTAATGCAGAGCCCCGTGTGATGCTGAGTCTATCAGTCTTGTATACACAACTGAGGGCTTATGTATTTACGCAAACACCATGCACTCTGGTGTGTGTTGTGTCAGCGAGTTGTAATGCAGCCGTGAGTTTATGTGTGAGAGCTGATAGATGTGTGTGTGCAATGAAAAAGCATTTCACAGGTCAATGAGTCGTGGATCCACACGCTGTTCATTATCTTGACATCCAGTCGATGATCGGCCACAAATGACACCGTGATCATCACATCTTTAAGCCATGCGTTGCATCTGTTATATAGCATATCAAAGGGATGTTCTTGTGATTATAAAGAGGTATTTTTTCTTTTCTTCTCTCTCCTCAGAGCCTGACAACCAGGCAGGGGCAGCAGGACTTGGTCCAGGAGGAGGGCCGGATTCCTCCCAGCCCCATTTCTCCTCCTCCCTCCCCACCTACCTCCCCGTCCAATGCCAGCTGAGCGGTGCTGACTCTGCGTTCTTCCTGCGAGAAGCCAATCAGGAGGTAATGCGAAACGGCAGCCTATCATCTCGGACCGAACCCTTCTTCCTCCACCAGCTGGAGCCGGGCGTCGCCGCCCCACACTCCCTGCCCAACGTCAACTGCAGCTACGGGAACCTGAGCGCGGAGCAGCCGATCCCAGTGGAGCTGCTCCAGGGTCCACCGCCGCATCTGTTGACGACCACCAACCAGGTGACTCTGAACTGGAAGGTCAAAGGTCAAGTGGTGGTGCCCAAAGTGGGGTCAACACGGCCCTGGATACAGGTACTGGTGATTCAATGTTTTCACTTCTTACTCAGAAATGTTCAATTGTGCTTAAGGTTTTAGGTGTCACATATACTTAATAACCCCCCAAAAAATGATTAAATCCAAAGGTAACAAGAGTATTTTATCTATCAGTGTGTATCAAATGTCTTTCTAATTGTTATTCATTACATTTTCAATACTGACTATCTGAAGCTTTTTTAAGAAGCTAACTCTAACCAATACTATGAACCACAAAACACTTTGTACAACTGAGAGGCTTCAGAGTTTTCATCCTTTCATAGTCCACAAAGTTATTTGATCAGTTATTGATGTGAATATATTGATTAGTACGGCTTTAAAGACTAAACTTACTAAATGTGAGTCCAATTACATTACATACATTATGTCCATACGAAAATAATGTTTCCATGACCTAGAACATTACTTTCATTTCCTTTTCCAACCCATTTTTGTAGCATCTTGTTTAAAGCAACACTTTGTAGGAATTGTGATTTTGTGAGTGCAACACCACTGTCGTAAATACAAATCCCAGGTCTGTAACAATTTGTCCTTGTGATTTTGAAGCTGTTATTTGAGGTGAAGTAGTGACATAATGTTGACTCAGAAAGCTATCCATCCACCATTTAGCCACTGTGACATTGAATGTATTTGCTTTCTCTTCAGGTACTGTTTTACCTGGTAGGTCGGCGTTGGGATGAGCTCGACCCACCTCCTCCTGCCCTCCTCCCATGTGTTAGAGCCCTGGCCATCCGGGACACCAGTGAAGCGGCACCCTCGGCAGGCTGCCGCCTCATGGGACCATCTGGCATCTGCGTTGTCCGTCTGGAGATTCCCCCAGCTTGGTTTACACCACTGCAAGCGAGAAAAAGACCTTTTGAAGCGACTCTGCCATCAGTGGATGTGTATTACTCAATCATACCAGTGGAAGGCTCTGGACAAGAGTGTCCCTCCATTGTTAACGAGCCATGGAGAAGTCAGAGTGCAAACGTCGGGCCTCTTGGAGGCCTAGGATTGGGCCTGGCCGGACAGTGGAGCCCCCTCCTGGATGGGGGTCTTCAGGACATGCTGAAAGCTGGTTCTGTGGCAATGAGCATGGGCCCGGTTTCAGCCAAAGGAGAAAGATTGAGACTGGATGACAATGTTGAGGTTCTGGTGCCGCCCAGCCCGGTCCGACTTGGCAAGACGGTGGCATTTGGCATCTACATGAAGACAGATTCGAACACGGAGCAGTTTACATTGAGGTAGGAATACAAATACTTTCAAAGAACTTTTTTTTTTTCTGATTCCTTTTTCTTCCATTCCCATTTATTTCTTCTCCTCTCATCCATTCTCTCTCATCTCCCAACACCGCCGCCTCCTGAGGTTGATGGCTGTCACCTTTGTGTACTCAGCCTCTTTCAGGAGCCAACATTGCAAATAACAACCTCATGAATATTCATGAGCGATCTAAGGAGAGAAGAAAACACAGTAAATAAGAGCGAGAGAAGGAGAAAGGTGACTCAGAAGGACTGAAGGTTGGAGAGACGGGGAAATGAAAGACAAAGCATAAAATTAGAGTAGATCCTAGTTTCTCAAACTGAAGATGGTACCCGAAATGACTCTCAGGTGTGCTTTAAGAGGTCACCTACATGCTTTCCCGCATAAGCAGCAATATGTTCTCATACACTCGCATCCCAGGAAACAAATTTCTTTTTGGTTCGCTGGGTAGAAAATAAGCTACAACCCCTGATCTAGACTAAGCATGCATATCTGCATCCAATCTCGGCCTCATCATTTCACCGACTTTGGAGATCTCAGGCTGACACATGACAGATGTGCAAATTCATCATTGTAGCCAAAGAACATCCCAGAACACAACACCGTGCATGGATATAGCATAAACTCCTATGAGGTTCAAACTATTGAAAACATTTTAGGAAGAACTTTGAGCAACTTTGGACAACATTAACATTCACTTCATAGTAAAGATAACTTAAAGTTATTTCTGTTTTTATGTACGTTTATCTTGTATATTGCTTGGGAAGTGTAGCAATCATTGGTTAAAATTGTCAAAGAATTTTTGACTTTTTTGCTGTTACAGTCATGAGCAATGGGTGTTTTATATTATGGATCGTTTTTGTTAATCATTTTTCTTATCATGCCTGAATATTATATATTCGTAAATTGGTGGATTTAATCAAGGGATGTTTTGACTATCATAGAACACTCACTAAAAATTAAGATGAATGCTGATTAATAAGCTATAAACATTTTGATTTAGCTGGTCCGAGTTTAGGCAGTTGTTAATGGGATGGATTTTTGTTTTTATACTATATTCAGTTTTAACATGACACTGAAGGCCAAACAGCCACGTAGGTGTATTCGTTGATTCGTGAATAATGTGTAATGTATCCCATCCCAACAGTTACAACAAAGCTAAAAGGGAATTCAATCAAGCAAGTTTTGTCAAAAACCTTGCCATCATTAAAAAATGTCTGTCCTCGTTTGGTCACCGCTGCTTCAATGAAATGTCAAAACGGCCTATAATCACAAAACTGGCCGGACATTAAGGAGCGATTTTGAATGATTCCTGAAATCACGTGTGTAGGTTTTTCATGGATTTGCAGGGTCTTTAAAACACACATAACAGGACATTTCATGTGTAGAGTAATTACAAAACACTTGCTTCATATGAAATGCATCTAAACTAACCTCAGTTACCGTTGCTCTCTGTTAGCGGAGCACATAAAGTCACATCCTTTGGACAGTCGTGGAAAATCCCACCTGAGTCCTTCACAACGAAATCCACAGTCCAGCACCATTAAACAACTTAAGCAATTTACCCGCAGGCTTGTACAGGCAACCGGAAGAGATGGGGATGGTTTCATTTTAACATCATGTTAAAGACCTGAGGCAATATTCCATATTCCAACACATTTGTTGAAATATATTTATTAAAAAAAAAGAGAGAGGCTCGTTTCTTTGTGCACAATCAATCCTGAGGTCGTCTGAGGACACTGGAGGGAAAAGTACAAGTGGCTAGACTGCACTGCACCTCGTCCCACTACCTGCTGACAAAACCCACACACAGGTCACACAGACAGTGGGAAATAAATACTCCACCGACATCCTGCACACACTATTCCTCTCTGCCCTGTATACACACACGCACACACTTCCTCACCGTACATGCACACATGGATGCTTTACACCCTTGTTTGCTGTGTCGTACAGCACATACAGGTATGTGGGTGTATTAAGTGATGAGTTGGCCTCTCTGGTTCCCCCTACGGACACTTTGTCTCTGTCTTTGCTGCTCACCACCCCTGCTGTGTGTGCGCGCGCGCTCGTGTGTGTGTGTGTGCATGTGTGTGTGTGCATGTGTGTGTGTGGCACTACTAAAGAGAGAAATCACCTTCTGTTTTAATGCATCATATGTTCTTCTTCTGTTCTCTTGGCTTTACTCTGACACTATCGAAGTCTTATGTGCTATGTGTCCAATTTAAAAAAAACTTCTATGCATGCATTCCCTGTATCTTTGGCTTTGCATTCGACTTGAGATGTGTGTGTACGTGTGTGTGTGTGTGCCCATCCTACTCGCGGCTCTTGCCCTCTGCCCTTGCATACAGTCCCATGGATAATCTCCCATGTCAGAAGCACAGTCAGACATGTAATAAGGCTTAAATGGATCTCATTCCCGTGTGTGAGCCCTGCGCACGTGTGTGCGTGCGCGCCACATAATAAGCCTTAAGTGTGCTCCATCACACTGAGGTGATGTGATTATGATAAACTGCTGAGGAGATGGAGGGACACGGAGAGAGGACGAGCGAGAGAGATGGACGGGAAAGAGAGGGAAGTGAGGCAGAGGGAATAAAACAAAACATAAAGGAGAGGCTGCAACTCGAGAGATGGGTAAAAGCGTCTCCTCGCTCGCCAAGGTGCGGCGATTAGGTACGATGAGGATGTGAGGCACATTTACCAAAACTGAGGCGGGCGTGCCTGCTGTATCGCCTGTGGCCAGGCTTGTAGTGTCACATAACCACACATGGTTCTGTCACTAAGCGATGAGACTACTCTGGTTGTATTGATTAAGTTAAAACTAGGGATGCACCGATGCATCGGCTGAACATCGGTATCGGCCGATGTTTGCCTCGTTAACTGCCATCAGCCATCGGCAAATAAAAATGACATTCGCCGATGGCCGTGGCCGATGATTATATCTTGATTTGCGTCATGAACGCTGTGCTCATGGAGAAACTCTTTTTTCCCTTTTTTTTTTTTTTTTTTTTTTGGAGAAATCCGGAAACGCAGCCCTCCCGTTTTCATGTGGACAGCGAATCCGCATACTTTCCAAAACAATGACGCCATCGCCGCATCTCGCAACGTCCCATAACAACAACAATGGCGGACCGCATGCTCGTGTTCGTGCCGCAGAAGATATCAAGCCTTTCTCGCAACTTACCCGCCTTGTAGTTGAGTGTGAGTCTCAGCAGCAGTTCGACCTCATTAACGGTCCACACAAACGATTCCGGTTTCCCTGCACTTGCCATTTTCATCTTCTTCTTCTTGTTGTGTTCGGTTTCTCCGTCTACTGTCTGTTTGTTTACAGCGCGCAAGTTTACTGTGCATGCTCCGTGTCTTCTTCTCCGTGTTTTGTGAATGTCAAGCGCCACCTAGAGGCCTGGAATATGAACTACAGCGTTTTCGCTCATTTTCAGTGGGTCCGTGTGGATGCAAATATTCTTAAAGCGATGACGAGGAAGACGGAGATAAAAAAGATTGTTTTCGCCCGTCTGGACGGCCCCTCAGACTTCAATTGACACAGCATTTTAGGAAAGCCAAACAGCTGCCTCCAGACAGCGCCAAAGCAAAACAAATAACAAACAAGGTGATGGAGTTCATTGCTTTAGATGACCAGCCTTTCTCTGTAGTGGAGGATGTGGGGTTTCAGAGTCTAATAAAGTTTATGGAGCCACGCCACACACCGCCAAGTCGACGTCACTTTGCCAAGGTCTGTCTCCCCGAAATCTTGTCATGTGAACTAAGTTATCTTAAATGTCAACCAGAAAGTGACATTAAAGGTTGTTTTTGTTTCATAAATTGGTCTCATTGGATTTGTGCTCATTCAAGGATAGTGTTATGAAGAGCTGAAAGACTTGTATGTTTCTGTGGCACAAAAAAAAGGAATAAATAACAAAAAGAAAGAACATCGGCATCGGCCATCGGCCAAGTTGTTATGTTAAACATCGGTATCGGTATCGGCCCAGAATTTCACAATCGGTGCATCCCTAGTTAAAACGCCACTTCCTCTCTCTCCAACTCAGTTTCATTTTGTGATTGAGTCTCATCATAGACCAGTTTTTAGATTTATACCCCGATCATTTGATCATAAATAAATACATTCGATCATTGAACTCTTCCTCACCGATGTAAGCCAAAGCTCACCACAAGTGTACTGGCTCCCTGATGATGGATGATGATGTTCTCCCAATAGTTTAGCAACAGCCACAAAAAGTTGATCAAAACAAGGAGAAAATGCCAGATGTGAATGTCAAAAGTTTCCTTCTGACTTCCCGATGCACAGTAATTGCAGTCTGTGGCTCCAAGATGTTATTATAGATCTAGTGCCGGTGTCACAGACAGCGAATGAAAAAAAAAAAATGATACCGATAGACAATTACACATGTTTAGGGTTGACTGAGCACAGCAGACATGGGAGACATGTGCTAGATGAGTCTGTAATTGGTTTTTGACACCGGTGCTCAAGCTCGGATTTTAATAAGTACTTAAATGGACTCCCACGCTCGTTGTGCCGAAACCATGACTCACTTTGAAAGGAAAAGATGAGATAATGAGAGGGAGAGACCTTTTGGTTATTAAAGAAAAACTAAAAAAAAAAAAAGAGAGCAAAGGTGTTTTGCATTTATTGTGTTATTAACAAAGATTTTAACTAGATTTGCTTTTTTTTTATAAGAAAAAGGTTATTTGTTTAAAAAAGAGGTTATGTCTTCAGCTTGTTTTATCATCTTTTTTGGATAGTGGTTTTCATGATTCATTAACAATGAAAGTGTAAGTAACTAATCAAAAAGGATCCAAGCTGAACCTTGGTGAAAAAGAGATCAGCACAATCATCCCGTTCTCACAACCTGTTTTTTTAAGTAAAGATGTTGTTGTCAAGCCCCTGTCTCATGCAGATGCACCAAGTACCCTTAAGTATCTGTATGAGACGTACCGGGATTTCAACTAACTCCAATATGAACCCGTTGTGACTATGAAGGCTCTAAACATCTGTCTCCCTCTGTCCACCTCCCATTAACCCCTAGTTTAAAGGTTACATGGTATTAGTGCAGGTGTTTTTTATGTCCGTAGCAGAAGATCCTGCTGTGTTTCAAGTTTGCAACATGCCACAGTGGAGATTATCTTGGAGCACTTTTTAATAAAGGGCATACAGCACGCACTCATCACTGCAACCTCGTCACTGCTCCTCTCATCCAGGAGTGGCACGTCCTTAAAGGTGACAGTAATGATCCGATTATGGGAAAGTATCAAATGAGATGTTGCCTGTTTTAGGCCGAGCAGACCTCTGCTGTGGTGTTTTTACAGCAGGCTAGAGAAACTGTCCTGCACATCCATCTGCTTTCATTTTTTTTTTTTTTTTTAATGATGCAAAGTTCTAACATCCCTAATGTTAGGACTGCTACATAAATGTTACTGATTCATCTGATTAAGAGCTCCTCGTTCACTTTTGAATCAGCTTAGAAAAGTTTGGTTCAGGATCAGCCCTTCCTCTTATAATTGTAAACATTTGTGAGCTTTGTTTTTTATTAATTGAAATGTCCCTAATATGGCATTTTCTACAGAGAGTCATCCATAACGTCTCATTTCATCTATTGTTCCTTAACCAACGGAAAGAAAAACAAAAGACATAAAATGAATGAGTGTTCACAAATTAGCGGCACACTGTCACTTGTGACTTCAGAAGGTGAAGAGGAGGGCAAAGCCTAATGACGGATACTTGTTCTGTGCGGTTTCATTTCAGGGAGCATTCAGCCAAACGTATTAAATAAAGTGTTTAATTCTGTGGAAACCCTTGCCACAGAAGTTTGATACTTTTGAATCTGTGTTTAGTTGAGCGTTTCAGACTTTTTCAGTGGCGGGAATGTTGACAGACCGAGGGTCAAAGTGATTAGTATATCCCTCATTAAAAAGCTGTCATCTTGAACTGTGTGCTGTCTTTGTTTGGTTAGTTAATTAGTGAGATGATTACTGATGGCGGTGGGAGAAATGCTCTGTGTGTGTGTGTGTGTGTGTGTGTGTGTGTGTGTGTGTATGTGTGTGAGAGAGATATAGATAGAGACAGATGGAGAGAGCGATTATCAAAAAGGCAAAAAGGTTTTTTCCCTCTGCTTGTGTTCGCTCTCATTTTACTCCATTTTCTCTCTATCTGTTTTTATGTAACTCGTATTATAACAGTCATTTGTTTTCGGTGTGTGAATTTGTATGCGGCCTGTATTTATGGTCCCATTCTATCTCTGTGTGTATTTGCCTGTGTGTGTGTGTGTGAGTAGGGATTAGTGGATTTTTCCTTGGATCAGAGGGGAGATGTACTTCTAAGGACCAGCTAGTCCTCTCTGGTGGTTACACACACACACACAAACATTACATCCAGGATGCCTTTATTCCACAAAGCTCCACCATCGATTTCACCTCCAATGCACTTTCACCTGCAAGGAAGGAGAATCAATTGTGTTCGGGGTGCTGTGCCTGTGTTTGTTTATATGGCCTTCGAGAGGAATTTCATGATTTTTTAAACCTGCTGCCCGATGTTTGCATATTTTGATGTTTAAGTGACTAATAGGTCAGAAAAGTTTTGGAACAGTTCCAGTCGATCAGCTTAGCTGGCAGCCGCAATGTAACTGAAATGGCTGCAACATAACCCCTGAGGGCAGACTGACTGTCAAGCAGATCCCCTAAAGTCATTTTATTGCTATTCTTTTTTTTTTGGTATAGACCTTTAGTTAAAGGAGACATATTATGCTCATTGTCAACTAGAATCAGTTTACATGCTTTAGTGCTCTAAAACACATTATACTGCCAAGTGCAGCAGCACCGTATTCCCCTCTCTGTCTGAGACGCTCTGCTTTAGCTCCTGTCTCCTCGAGATGCCCCTCCTGAAAGCCGAGTCTGACCTGATTGGTCAGCAAATACACGCCTGAGCCAGCACCGCTCGCTGTGTCTCCGGTTGCCTCTGTCGTGTTTTTCAGCTTCCAGTTAGCGTCACTTCTAACCATGACTATAGGCATTCATCATCCAAATGTGTGACACGGTGATGCACTGATGTCACGGAATTAAAGCCGGGACTACTGACAAGGCATTTGAGGCACTTCGGGAGCAGTGGGGTTTTTTTGGGGGGGCTTTTTAACTTGCGAGACCTTTCACATGCAGATGAACTTTATGATGTAGTGAAGGAAAGGAAAAGAAACAAAACACATACAAGGTTTCAACAGTAAATTCCATTTTGTGTAACCAGAAACAGGCGGTATATTGCTCCCATCCAATCCACCAGACTCAGATTTACAGAACCTGTAATTTCAGCAGAAAACACACTTTATTGAAAATAAAACTCGAGATAAAGCCTTAATTCACCGCGATGGATGTGAAGATATTGGGAGAGGAGAGAGAGAGAGAGAGAGGGCAGACATCAGAGAAGCAGCAGTGTTTTATTATTTATTTAATTATTTGACAGGGACATTCTACAGCTTCTCAGCTGTGCCAGTTAGATACGAACTCATTTACATCTGTAGTACCTGAGCAGGAGATAGAGACTCCTAACTCTTACAGAGCAATACCTATTCACTCTATTTAACAACTACAGCAACAAGACATTAAAACACTTCAACAATAACAACAAGACTGTGTTAATAGCCAGGATATTTCCACATCTATCATGACATAGGATTGGCAGGGCATGAATTTGTGTCCTTGTGTGTGTGTGCATCTGTTTCGGTACACATTTTTCCTTGTGCATCGTGTGTGAATGTGTGCCAAACATGTGTTGTGTATATTCATGTTTAGCCATTTGTCTTCCGATTGTGCGATCCTCATTCTCTCTATTTGTGTGTGTGTGTGTGTGTGTCTTTGGTTCAGTCTGTTCTCCCCCTCTTTATGTGTGTTTGTGTGTCACTGTCCTTGTTTCTATCCTCGCTCTTTGTGTTAAAACTCCGCAACTGACAAATGCATTTTATGGAATTCTGGAAAAGATTAAATTGAGAATGAGATGCATTACTTTCAGCCGGGATGAAGCCAATAAAGAGGCTTCTGGGCTGTTAAGAAAACCCCTACCGACAGTCATAGTTTTTGCTGTAAAATATTTTTGAAATTGTCCATAAGCTTTAACTTGTAAGTGTTAATAAAGCTCTCTTATATAAATGTTAAACTTAGTCAAGAGTGCATCAAGAATATTGATCAATTTGCCAAAAAAGATATGAAACATATTGTAGATCTCCAAGATTAACCAATGTTTTATTTCACCCTTCTACCGTTTGCTGGGTGAGAATCTTTTCCGACACTGACCTCTTCTAGCAACACGAAAGCTAACCGATGTGCGACCTTGAAGTAGACATCAAACACAACACGGATCTGACGATTTGAGATTGTCAAAAAATGAAAAGAAGTAGGATATTGAACAATTCTGACTTTTGAGTGCCTATGTTCGCCTGTTCCAAAAGAAGTCTGTCTGGCATGAGAGTGAAAGTGAGATTGTTCGCTTGATTTCAATAAAACAAACCTAGCAATGCCACGAACTGAGTCAATTATGTTTTTCAAAATGTATGAATCTAATGAATCTTGTCTAGTCTGCTATGTTTCAGATGAACGGTGTGGGGAAAAACATCGATGATTTGTGTCTGTTCTCACAACTTAATAGAATACAAACAGTGAAAACATCAATGGTCTGCCTGCATCCATGTGTGTCATTGTCTTTAGTTTATGACTTGGACTTTCTTCATAAATATCATATCCTCTTCAGGGAATCTTTCACATCCATTCTATCTGAGATCATGTCTTTAACCAGCACTCCAAATAAGGTGTTGGCAGGGTTCATTTTCTCTGCTTTTCTCATATTTCTGGTGAAGATCATTTCATAAATTGATCAAGTAAATGTTTAATAAACTGAGAATGAAGGACTGAAAGAAAGTAAGACGGATTGAATAGATGGGGGTAATGGAATAACCATCAACCTGCAATTAGGAACGAGCAAATCACATATTGCAGACAAATCCATGAATAATAAGAAATAAGAAAAAAAACAAAACTTCTAAATCATAAATCATGAATCTGTTTACTTGCGCCTGTGGGATACAAACGGATAATCCTCCTTCATTTCCTTGTTGCTGTGTGTGCCCCTGCAGACCTAAAAGCTATATGAAGAGATATTTATTATATTAGCATCAAAGAAAATGACTGTGGAAGCGGGCTGCTGTACTTCTTTGTAGCTTTGTACAGAATTTCAGCCACTTCAGCTCAATGCATTCATTTTACAGGTGTCCTAGGTAAACAAGCTCCCTCTCTAAACTTCGCAAGGGGCTAAGAATGTTGAATACTTATCAAGTTTTATTTAACTACTGTTAGCTTTGAGTTTGTTTTGAGGTTTGTTTTGAGACCCTCTAGTAGTCCAAAAATGCTCTTTGCAGTTTTGAGGCACTGTCAAGAAGTTGCTCAATCACGGCTATTGTGCCATAAAGTAAGGAATGCAATGATTCTGTGCTAATACAATCATTGCTGTTTGTATTCTTCCCTGGAGTGGAGAACAAGTAGTTTGGGGGAATAAAGCAGGGTTTTTGAGCTCCGGCAATGCTTGTATGTGGAGCTCCATTGGGTCGCACCAATTCGTGATTAGTGCCCAACTTCCACTGCATGGTGTGGCATGGCTCGATTTGACTTGCTTGGAGATATTTCGTTAAGGTTTTTAATTGGCAAAAGTTGCGGAAATTACCTGCTGCCTAGTCATTACTTTGGTTTCACCTCGGTTGAGACTTGAAGCAAGCTAAGCCAATAGTTAAAGGTTATGGATTTTTTTTTTATGGCCTTAAAATGGCATAACCCTGCCTTGCAACTGATGCAGTGTAGATGTCTGTCTCTGTTTAGTTGCTGGTGAAAGGATCTCAAAAGGAACGGACGTCCTCAGGTTTTCCTGTGTGTTTGTGTTGGAGGTGATGTCGCAGCAATGTCACCCGCCGCCACTATGGTGATCAGCTGACAAGTCCTGCCCACATTGAGGGCTACCAGTTGCGGTGGAAAGTGAATTCAAGAAACGTAGGATTAGAGGCTTCAGCAGCTAAATACTCCTTTGACCCCTTATCACCTGAAGAAAGGTTGTCTAATACTGATGCTTGGTTGGCGAATTAGGGTTCTTTTTTCTTATTCTTTTTTTTATTCATGTGGCCCCTCTGGACAAGGCAAAACACATTACCACCAGACTACA
Source organism: Diplodus puntazzo (assembly GCA_963678695.2). Classification (NCBI taxonomy): domain Eukaryota; kingdom Metazoa; phylum Chordata; class Actinopteri; order Spariformes; family Sparidae; genus Diplodus; species Diplodus puntazzo. The sequence continues at coordinate 23,186,677 of OZ023159.1, read as the reverse complement.
GAGCAGCTTGATTCCTGCTTCTTTCCTCTCATCCTCAAATTGAAACTGTTTAAACTGTTTCACAGCATGAAATGTCCGATTTATTTTCATTCATTATGTCAGTGTTTGCTGACCTTTACTGTACTATTGTGCATACTTAAAAACTCCATTCCTATATTAAAAGAACAGCTAATTTAAGACCAGTTTTTTCCAGGTAAGCTGCAGCGATCTCTGTTAATCACTGGTGTGAATTTCCATGAACTGATTTAAAAACTCAAGGTTGAAATTGAAGCAAGTTTAAGAGGTCATTCACGTAAAGTATACTGAAAAGGTTTTGTTATATGATACACACACAGACACACACACAAACACGTCTATGCTCCTGATAAAACTAACGGCATATAGACTCGCACCCACATATTAAGGCAATAGCACACATGTTTGAAAAGCATGTAGATTTATAGATCCATTAATCTGCAAGTGTTACAGCGTGTGTCCAATATTAGCTGACACAGACACATTTCGTGGTGGATGTGTAAAAATTGCTTTTTTTGCTTTATTATTAGATGGCCGAACACCTAAATCCAGGAGCTGGTCTGTAAAATTCCTGCTGAGTCTGGGGAGGTCAGAGTCAAGCCTGCAGTCAGTGGCTCAGTGAAGACTCCTTCCTGCAGGAAGTGCTGACGAAACAATCGTGACCACAACTGTCAGTGGCAGCATTTGTGTGATGATACTACTGTAGGCTGAGCTAAATCCAACAAAGATGATAACATGTGAAACAAAAGACAGCGGCTTGCTTGTGGTAACTGGCGTGTTATCCTAGGAGAGTAGGCTGAAATTCCAGGGCTGGATAATAAATACAAAACAACACTGATTGCTCATACTGTACATTACTGTTGGGGTTGAAGGTCTTCCTCTCCACTGCATTTGGCCAAAAGTTCTCATCAACATCATGTTTTATTTCCTTTCTGGCAATGCTTCTTGAAAGAGCATCCTCTGAGATGTCTAATCCAACCCTTGCAGTCTTCTGTCTCCACGTGCTGTATTCATGGCATCCAGTAAAGACATCTGGTCATTAGGATCTTGATCATAAACCTTCCACCTCCATGCAGAGAAAAAAATGGGTATGGTGGTTATGGAGGCTGACATCCTAGGGTGTGCATCAAACCAGTCGGCAGTGGAATGCCACATTATCCGACACAACAATGGAGGTATATATGGGGAGTTTCTTTCCCTTTGAGTCCTCTTCTCCGCTGCCTCAAGTCCATTATGCAGGTCCAGAAAAGAAACGAGCCTCTCTGTATTTTGGGCCAGTGAGTGGTTTATGTTACAGCACATCTATCAGTGGACATGCTGCACACACTGTGATGTTAGCTCCTCTCTGTCCTGGAACGTCTATACTTGCTCTCCGTCCGATCCATCTCCAGTGTGAGAAAAGTGCTGTGTTTTTACAGAAGTTGTGTTTGTACCCTTTTTATTTATTGAGACATCATCTGAACACGTTGATACCGCAGTTCTTCTTTTCTGTTAAAGAGAACGATGAACATCTTCTTTTATCCCCATCTTATGTTTCTCTTGGCAGTTGTCATCTCGCTGACCATTTTCACTTTCCAAAAAGTGATATTGTCTTCGAGCACTCTGTCATATATCCATGTTAGCAATCGCAACTTCCAACTTCCAGGTTGTTTTGCATCCTGTGTGTAATCAACACTCCCAGTAGTCTTTTTTAATTTAACCTGCCTATTTATCCTAGACCTAACCAAGTAGTTTTAGTGCCAAAACCTAACCAGACTGTGACTGTTTAACAATGTCACAGATTTGACACTGCACTGAAAAGTCTACAGTCTACTACAGATAACTTTTCAAACAATATAGACAATCAGGTTGTATACCAACCATGTTTAAACGCAGAGGAATCTGTAGGATAATTTAATTCAAAATACATTTAAATTTAATGCAAACACACTGCATGTAGGGTAGTGACAAAAATAGCGTAGATAACGTGAAAAGACTGTTTGAAACAACAAATGTGCAGAAAATAAACCACAAGAATGAAACAATTGTGCATGATGACTGTAACAATACAAGCCCCTGACAGCTTTTAGTGAACCCCCGGGCCAGACAGGCTAAATCCAGCCCTAATGTGGTACATGACTCAGCTACAAGAGAAAAGGACACAACAGTACGCCCGGTTTAATTTTATGTATTACACATGACAGCTTCTGTATGATTAATTTCCTATTGCGGACTAAGGAAACCTTGTTTTCTTTTATGGTACGTTTACTTCTTGATGCTGAGTCACACATGTCGATGTAAATGGTTGGACCTGTTGTTCAATGTTAGCTAATTGTTAACATTGCTCTGAAAATAGGGAAAAAGGCAGAGGAGCTTTCAAATATTTCAGCGGGAGATGAGGTATTACTGTCAGTCATATAACTTTTGAATATGAGTCATCTGCTAATTGGTATTATCACCTTTTCACTCGACAATCAATCACTAACAAAATACAGTAGATGGGTTAACCCTCTATGACAGGAAACACACACACACACACCTACGCTCTTTCTCTATTTAACCATCACAGTCACTCCGTCTCTGTTTATTCCCCATAATCCGGCTGTGTGCTATCCTTGGTTCTACAGCATTCTTCTTCTACTTTCATTACTCTTCAATTTCCATGTCAAAACTCCCTCGCTCTCTCTCTTTCCAGCTCAAATCCTTCATGAATATGCATAAGGGTGTTATTTGCATTGCTGGCTCCTGAAAGAGGCTGAGTACACAAAGGTGACAGCCATCAACCTCGGGGATAGTGCCGGTGTTTGTGTTTCGGGGCTCTGCATGTGCGAGAAGAAAATAGACAGAGGCAGACACGGAAGAGGAGTGGGAAATGAGGGGAAGAGTGAGCGGAGCAGAGTCAGAGAGAAGGAAGGGGGGATTGTGGGATTTTTTTGACTGCGGCGCTCGCAAAGTGATTGACATTATCGCAGTAATTCTAATTAATATGTCTCTGAGTGCGAGTGTGTTTGAACTGAATTTTTAAACATTTTTTTGCTTTTGAACAGAGTTATTGAAATGACAGTGATCCAGAGCACAGCTGTGTACTTTATATGCACACATGTGCCTTTAGCTTCCTCTTCACACAGATCTCACCAACTCCCAACACTCCTTTCTTCTTATTTTTCCTCGCCTCTTTTCGGTCTTGAGTTTGCCTTTGCCGACACTAGTTTGGGGATGCTTGATATGCAAATGCCTGACCGGTTATTCTGTTGTGTTTATTGTTTGTTCCGCTCCTTGTTGCAGGATAGCGGAGCCCCATTTAGAAACGGGGCTCCTCTGTACGCCTCCTGCATTCCTCTGCATTGGGGATGCTCGGAGTGGCATGTCTTAAACCAAAGTGTTGTATATTTGTGTGGTTTTCTCTGTGTGTTTGAGCATTTACCTCTAAGTTACCCCAGGAGTTATAAAAAGGAGTTTTGGGATACGTTTGTTTTTATTTTAACAAGCTGGGGGGGAAACAGCTGATGTTTTTACAAACACAGAGAAATCCCCTCCTGCAGATTTTCACCCTGGGATGCGAATAACATTTTTATTTTCTTGGCCGGGGACCCAAGCTCATGAAAACGTATTGTCTGTTTTTATTATTCCGGGACCCTCTTGAAATAAGCTACAGATGTTCCTATTGTAGAAGTCCCAATTTTCTTTACTGCGTGTTGGCTACACTGCAGCTGCACTTTGGCTTTGTTTCCAAAACTGGATATTTTTTTAAATTACTAGACAGTGTGGTGTGTAGCTGGTCTGTTTTATTAGTTTGGTTTTATTTCCATACAATACATTCATTTTGTACTTAATAGATATTGAAGTGTGAATCCAAATGGATTTAAATAGCTTTTTTTGTCTGCTACAGCACTGATAGTATATCTGCCATCTGCCCTGTAAACTATATGTCCTGTGTTCTCTCTGGAGAGAGTATGTATCAGAATACAATATATATATATATATATATATATATATATATATATATATATATATATATATATATATATATATATATATAAAAATATATATATATATATATATTTGTTTATATATATATATATATATATATTTATATATATATATATATATATATATATATATATATATATATATATATATATATATATATATATAAACAAAGAAATGTTTTATAAAGCAGATAAAATCACTTTATCAAAAACAAAAACTATACAGACATTATTTCACTTACAAACACATCTTTCCGCATCTTGTTGTTGCACAAGCTAACAAACAAACATTCACTAGGGAGAAGTGCAATGCTAATGTCGTGCAGGCTAGATAGCAAATAAGCTGGTCAGCTGTAGCATATTAAACAGCATTATGGACTTACATCCAGTGCAAGTTCATCAAGATACTGATGTCCCTTAATCTACAATAGCACTATTAACGACAGGATGTCTTCCTAAAACTTGTGAGCCGCAGGCAAGTTTGTTTATTTTGTTTACTTTACTACTACTTAGTAGTTAGTAATAGTATACTTAAGTTGGACTTAAGTTGGACTTTAATGCAAGGTAGAGGATACAAGTAGGGACTCTTTAGTCCTTATTATTAATTCCAAGATATTACAGAAGAGGACATTTTTAGCCTAAAGAGTTTTAGTCAAAAGAAATTCCCCAAAATTATTAGCTGTTTTTGTTATTATGTCAAAGACGTCGATGTATTGTGTGGCAGAGATATCTACTGAAGTTAGCATGCTTACCAGCTAGCCTCCAGCCTGTCCTGTCCTTTAATAACCCCACAAGCTCTCAGTCTGGACAACTAGCTGCACTGCTAACTGAGCTAACTAGCTAACAACAACTGCACTTAGCCACAGTTAGCAGTTACTCTGGTGATATGCTGCCCCTTATTTCTTGAAGTATGAATTCAAGAGATGGACATTTTTATTTGAACATATTGCTCTTTCACCTCAGTTCTTACATTTTTCAATTGTCTCATTTCCTTCCAGTAAGCAGGACAGGAGAAATAGCTCAGCCATACTTCCGTTAAACTTAAATTAACTTACACAATTACGTTATTGTGCTTAATACGCTGTTTACCAGGCTTTCTAAGCTTTACTAGGCTTACTGTCGCCGAAGCACATACTGTGCAAAAAACCTGACTCTCTCAGTGCCTGTGCCTGGCAGGCCCATTCGGTAATCCATCCATGACGAGGCTTTCCTCTTTTACCTTTAACTCTCTCTATGAAGAACGCCTTATACCAGATCTGTTGTTCCGTTTTGATCACACAATTGGATTCTTTAGGCTGAATCTCGTCAACATGGCCCTTCATTGTTGCAGAATGGTACCGTTCTTGAGAGACGTTCTGCTATAAGTAGCTTGTTTATCTGCTCAACACATTGTACATATTTGTATTCCTTCCCCACTTGCCTACATGCCCCCTATGCTTTAGTTTATCCTAACTTGAAATACACAAAATTGCATCCGCTTTCAGTACATTTTTCTATTCACTGTGCACTGCGGGGAGCCCCATACAAAGCCCCCAAGGCGTGAGACAATACAGTTTCATGTTTATATGTGTGGGTGTATCTTTGCTTGCTTGAATGGGTTAAAAGTGCTGTATAGTTTAAGTGTATGAAACACTCAGCCCAATTTCTCAGTTGTCTGTGAATCATATGTTAGATAACAAAACGAGGACATACTGCGATCACGATCAGATTTATATTATATTCTTTATATAGAATGAAGGTCAAGCTGAAATGAAAAATGGCTTTTTATTCAGCCATGGTCATCAAAACAAAATGTCACATGTGTTTACATAAGCTTGTACCATATGATTTCAACCAATAGCATCATGACATCCAACAATCAATCACTCTTGTGGCACAAAGCTACGCACGACTTCATGTCAGAAAGGTGGCTTTACTTGTTGCTAAAGTAACCGTTAACAGTGGCTAGCTACATTGGACTCCAAGTGAACACGGTCGTGTCGGGACAAAGGAATCCACTACAGAGGTGGTTTAAGGAGTGTAGCTGCTCCTTAACGAATGGCTACTGACAAGAAACGTTAATACACAGAAGCGAATAACACCCCGCCTTTCATGTGAACTGGTAATGTGGACACATTCTTTTCCTGAAGATAATTAATCATGTTGTACAACTGTGCTCTCCTTTACTTGTGGTTAATGGAGTACTGATTATATTCGTCATACCAACCAACTTTAAATTAGGTTATTTTCTTTCAGATCTTTAAAACCCAAGAGGGCCCTTTATCAGTATTCTTACACATGTTATACCTATGAAGGCTTTCACACATCCCTAAAACTTAGAAAATGTATTTTTTTCTATTTTCCCCCTAGGGAAAAACTATTTTGCGCTTGATCAAATGTGACTGTGTCCCTTTCCCCGTTTCAGCTGCAATTCAGCTATTGAATGGTTGTCGCATTTATCCACTGAGCCGATGAACACCATCACAACTGTACAGAAATCTTTTTTTTTTTTCCACACATAGGACTGCTCATCTCACCGTGACAGTGTTGTTGCAGAAAGTTTCCAAATGTGTCTTGGTTGTATTGGCATATGTTCCTCAAATCTATACAGTGCTAATATCAGGCAGAAGAGACGAGGAGACTCCAAGACATAAAGCGATGGATGAGTGCCTGAGGTTTCAACTAATCTGTACCCAAGATTTCCCATCAAACCTGTCCAATGATGTGTATGACGTTGGCTCTGTGTAATCTCCGAAGATGCCCACCTGAAAATAAGGCTGTTATTCTTCATTCCAGACACATTGCATCTCGGTAGATTAGATACGGTTTGGTGGTCCTACAAACACATTTTCTTGGTTCTTTGTTCTTTCTGACTTCTCCAGGCTACATGACCTCTTTGAGGTCGTGGGGATGTTCCGTCACGGGCTGCCGTTGCTCTGAACCTTGTAATCTCCGAGTTGCTTGTAATGTTGTGATCTTGGAAATTCAAGCTCGCTCTACTGTTGCACTCATTCTCGAGTCACTCTGGATGAGAGCATCACCTCAATGCGTAAAACTTTAATGGATAGGTTATTTATTAACGAAGGAATCGAAGAACCCCCCAAGTCCTTTTTAGATTTCAGAGTGTGTAAGTGGTTGTTGATGCCTCTGTCAGGAAAACACCGGCTCTGTGTCTTATTGAATATCTCACTGCAGAGTATCCAACACAGATCCAGTTTGTCTTTGATGTCCGACATGTCCGCGGTAATGTGATGCCTTCTCCTACATCGCGGGTCCAGTTTGAAACAGCTTGCCATCACTCTCATAACTCCTGAGCACATGGGGTCAGACATCTTTCGTGACCTATTTTATTTCCAAAAGCTAAATCAGCTTCTGTCTGATTGGAAAAACAAACCACAAGAAGGTTTTATATCTCGCCTACTGTTTATCTGATGAACGGCAAAGCCCTTTCACTCCACCAGTCTGCTTCATTTCATTAGCGCTCTCTGTCAGTGTGTTTAATGTTAATTATCTTAATGTCCGCTCCTGCGTGTATCGCTATTTATTATGATCAAGTCTATAGCGAGGCAGTTTGACCACGAGGGGAAGTTAATTATTGAACTTGAACCGAAATCTCATTTAGAACAGATGCTTTCTATTGCCGGGGTATGTTATGAATACATGGCTGGCTCCATGATTGACCACCGTGCTTCATGTTTGCTCGTTTATCAGTGCTAATTTGCCCGGCTAATCTCCCCATTAAGCTCAGTGAGAACATTAGCCTAGCAAATTAGCACTGATGAATGGGCTATTATTCATAGCAGAATCTCTACTTCTACTTCCCTGTTTCCTTTTATCCTTCTCCCTTCGGTCTTTGCCTTCTTGTTCCATGGTACCCACTGCACTGTTTGTCCGTTGGTTTTGACTGTAAGGCAAGGAATGGTTAATGCTATTACACTGTGTAGCTTTGAGAAAATTGTTCCAAAAGTTGTTAGGATGCAGGATCAATTCACAAAGATGGATCTACACCATTTCCCGCAGTTTTGGCCACAAGGAGGTCTTATATATAAGACAGTAGCTAGATATTGAACACCTTTGTCAGTCGAGCAGCTTGTTGGAAAAAACAAAGGCACCATCGATGCCTCTGGTCTCTAGTCTATTTTTTACCGTCTTTTCTTCTCCTTCGTAAACCCCCTTCTATTCTAATCTTAGCAGGACTTAACAAAAAATGTTCCAGCTTACACACATTCGAACACACACACACACACACACACACACACACACACACACACACACCCACACACACACACACACACACACACACACACACCATCTCTCTCACACACTGTGAGCCTTTCAAAATAGCGTGTGGTATGTGGTTTGATCCCCCTCTCTTTCTTCGCCTCTGAAGGTAGTCTCAATTCTGATTTATATTCCAATCCCTATAGAGGAAAGCCACACACATGCCGTATCTCAGCGTGTGTGTACGCATCTGTCTCTCAAGAGCATGCAAATGGTACTCAGCCACGTATACGTACAGCGCACAGGTGAAACGGAGGTGCACATGCGTTTGTAAATGGTGGCATGCCTTCAAGAACATGCACAGTGATCCCAGGCCTGTAAAGGCTTTTGTCTGATAGTTTCACAATCCCTCAGGGAAACAGAGAGACAAAAAAAGCCAAAATTGAGAGGTGAAGTAAAAAGGAGGAACATGGGGGGAAAGGAGCGGGTGTGGATGAAAGTGAACGGGTGGGAAAAAGTACGAGAAGAACAGAAAAGGGAAGTTATAAATTTCTCAGGATTGTCTGTCTATTGTCTCTCTGTCACACTCTCTCTCTCTCTCTCTCTCTCTCTCGCCCCCTACGTTTCACCTAATTATTATTTATTACATGTGCTGTACAGTCGGCTAATTAATGAAAGTAGTCATCTTGTGATGAGTTGCCGAAGATCCCCGTGCAAGGACTCATCTTCATCTGCCCATGGAACACGATCCACAACGATACCTTACACACACGCACACACAGCCACACACACAACATCCTCTTTAGTGTACCTACACAACTGCGACAGACACTTTTACCTCACTGGTAGTCAAATTCCACTGTGAGGTCTGTGAACGCATCATTGACAACCTTCCTTTTCAGACCTGATTGGACAAACTTGCCCGACTAGTAATTGTTTTGGCAACCTGCGGCGTGTTTCCTGTGTAACGCCTTTCATGCAAAACTATTGAGGTTGTTCGGAACATTAAAGAGGAAGAAATCACACATTTAAAGGGTCAGGTCACCCAAATGATGAAATAAACCCTGCATTTTACACCGATCTGCACATAATTTTGGTTCCGTTCAAATTACATCGAGTCAATGGATTATCAGTAAACAATGCGTAAAATATGACCCAAGTATTGCTGCTAAACTGACCATGATTTGAAATCATTATGTTGGGTTGCACTGTGTGACACACCCTTTCTTTTAAGTGCTTTGTAATTCATAACATTAAAGTGAGCGCAGTGTAGATGGCAGAACACAGAGAATGGATAAAAGATGAAATGTACGAGAACTGTATTTGACAAACGGTGCCATCTAACAATATTATGCAGAGCCACGAAAATCCAAATTAGAAAGGAAAACAGTAGGTAGTGAAAAAAGTCTGCTTGAGGCCAATGAATTTCCTGCTTGGCTGATGCAAAATCACTCCGCTTGATCTGTGTCAGCATGAAGTAAGAGGCTGATGTAAGTTAATTGCTTTAGGTCATAGAGAACACGCCAAACAGAGGCTGTAAAATCAGCATGGAGGAGGAGAGAGAGTAACACCACTCTCCTTTCTGTTCCAGACATCAGGATTGTGTCTGGCCTCTCAGTGGTTCGGAACTGCTTGCTGACTGCAGGCCTTCCCTCAGCTGCCCGTCCCGAGGGGGAAACTAGGCAATAAAAAAAAAATATATCATCTATGGTGGGACTGAATATTCTCCTTGAAAAGGCTCGTTCCCATCCTTGTTGGGTGCAGATGTTTGCTGCTGACAGTCGCTATGCAGACGTCGTTCATTGCATGCAGCACTTCTCCTTCGGGGGCCCTTGGACAGTAAAATCCACCAAACGCCAGGGTTCAGCTTTTTTTTTGGCAGTGACTCTCTTTTTTTGCTGAACTGTGGCCATGATTGGCAATAAGTGATGAATGCAAAAACATGGAGAAGTAGAAAAAGTGGAGGAAAAGTTGTTTAGTGCAGAAATTTGCTAACATAAGCTGAAGTTAGCTGCTGAAATTTAGATTGTGTTATATCTTCTTTCAGAAGCCACACAGTCAAAAATGAATGCCACACGTTCCATGCAAACAACACATTTGCATTTGCAATGTATGTCAAAATACTCATTCTGACATGCAAACTTCTACAGTACATATTCCTTTTTCAATATGTAGTCACACATGTAAATACGCTAACACTGTGTCTTATCCATTTTTAAAAATCAGTATCTGCTAACCGTCGACTCTGAGTTTCTGTTGGTGTAAAAACCAAGAACAGAAATAACTGTGCAGCGTACGACTTTGATTGTGTGTGTGTGTGTGTGTGTGTGTGTGTGTGTGTGTGTGTGTGTGTGTGTGTCTGTGTGTGTGTGTGTGTGTGTGTGTGTGTGTGTGTGTGTGCGCCTGCATGTGTGTGTGCTATTAGGCAGAGATTAAGATATAAAGGAAGAGAGAGCGAGAGAAACAGAGAAGTGAGCGACAGAGAGACAGTAATGAGTACTCCGGTGGAGGGTGATAAGAGAGACAGAGGGAGAGTCGGTCGGCATAATGAGTCCTCCAGCATGGAGGTGGCGTGTGGGAGGGATGGAGAGGGAGAGGGGAGGGTTGAACAGGACTTGTTCCAGTGGAGAACAGAGAAAGCCACAGAAAGCGAATTGGATCACAGAGAATGGTCCGTCTAATGAGTTTTCCAGGGGATGGCTAGTAAAGAAGAAGACACTGAGGGGGTGCAAAATGATACGAACTTCCATATTTTAAGGATATTGCATAAAAAGAAGCAAAACTGAGAATTCAGCGACAAAAATGAAAGGATGTCGAACGCCCTGAACAGCATGTTTTAAAGTAATCGTATGCAGGCCACTTTTGAAAATCAACTTTTTAATGTTCTTATACTACAGCTCCCAGACATCCCTCGCAGTGTTTGTCTAGCTCTGTGGTCTATTTTTCTGTCGCTGAACAAATTTTAGGCTTTTTTGGTGACTTTTTTTGTTTGTGTGTTAGGCTGCAATTACAGCGAGTAACACGACCCAAAATAACTAGCAAGCTATCGTCTGTTTACACCAAAACAAACAACTGTCAACTTAAAGTGCTCCACATGGGCACCACATATTTTTCCTCTTTTTAAACTCAATAGTAGCAGGTGCTCCAAACAGCAGATGTCGAAGCTTAAATTAACAGAATGGATCAATGTTGTGTTGATTGAAGCGACAAACTATCAAAATGGTCCATATATAATACTGCTGCTTAACACCCAGGCAGTGAAACCATCTATTTGTATTAAAAAAGACTTATGACTCCCAGTTGGGGTATTTAAAGACACATCATGCACTAATGTAGTGATTCCTAGCCGATTTGGCTTCATTCATTCTCCTTGGAGTGACAGATGCTTAACTTTTCATACATTTATCAGCGCTGCTTTGACTGCTGCCTTGCAAGAAAGTTTTGACCAATTCTAAATAGCCACTGGTGGCTTAAAGGTGTTATAGCTTAGTATACGGCATAGCACAAATTCATTGTCATTTGTTTTCATCCCCTCCCAAACAGAAACATATGGATTCATAACAAATGATAATTTATATTAATCAAAGTGGCTAAGCCACTCGACAATATTTCCTCATGCCCCATGATGACAGTGCTGGGGTTACACATATCTCTATGTAAAGTCCCAGCAAGTCAAGGCAAGGATAGACTGACACTGAATGTGCTCAAAATAACCAGATAACAGATTACATCAAATTTCACCTATTTCCATAATTTTGTCTCAAACTGAAATCCTGTATCATCAGAATAATTTAAAAAAGATAACCATCCAACTGTCTTACTTAATAGATGTAGATTTGTTTACGTGATTTCAGTAATCCTGGCCTCCAGCTGTCTGGCTCAAAGGGAGTCCTTCTGTAAGTGTTTGAGATAAAACACTAATCGTGTTATTCTCTTCGTGAGTGCTACGTAGGGTTGGGCCGATTTAAAAAGTCTAAACCCAGTTTGATATAAGGTGATACTGAATTTCACCACTAGATATCACGAGACTCAGTCGCTCCCAAGAGGAACACAATGAGAGCCCATTAATGCAGTCCATCAGGGCAACTGCAACACGCTGTGCTTCACAACGACAATTCAACTGGACGTGTCTTCTTCTAAAGTTTTAAATTAACATGAAAATAAGACCTCTTAAAACTCGAGAAAAGATGACAACAGTGAACCTTGCCAGTCAATGAGTCAACACAACCATTCCTGTTAAACCCACCCAGCCCTAGTGCTATGTTAGTGCTCGAAAAACAAAATCAAGAAGAATTTCTGACTTCTACCCGAGCCTCCTCTTTGCACTCACATTGCAGTTGGTGCAACCACTGGGGTTGTTCTTGAGTGTAAACAGGACTGACTTCCAGGGCACCTGTCACTACTGCGTATGTGTGACTGATGTGTGATTGACAGCAACCATACATACACACAAACTGACTTCCGCACTCGGTCGCACGCTCTTTCAGTGTTCGAGAAAGATGAGGCTAAGCTGCCAAGATCCCAGTGGCGCTGTAAGAATCAAACAACGGGGTACGAAGCCATAACCTGCTGTGTGTGTGGTGTGTGTGTGTGTGTGTGTGTGTGTGTGTGATGGTTCCCAGAAGCTGTCATAGTATGATCAGTAGTGGGTGGCGTGAGAGGAGACCCATCACAAAAAAAATCTACAGTCACTGCTGGGCTCCAACGGAGAGGAAACCAAAAAAAAACAACCCAAATTGAATAATTCACTGTATGCACATGCAAGACGTGCCAAATTACCCAGCCTCCTCGTCTCTCCTTCTGCACTTGCAGAGGTAAGAGGAAGTTGAGGAGGGAATTCAGAAGTAGATTTGAATATGGAGGAAGCAGCCGCTGACACATCCTACAGATGCACACATTCAGCGAGCCAGACAAGACGGACAGCTATCCAAGTCATCAGCTTCCCGGCCAACCTGTCAGTCACGTTGTCAGCCATCCGGTCGTCCGCACAATCAATCCACCCGTCCGTCTCCCCAGTCGACCGCACAGTTATCTAACAAAACCGTCCATTCAACTAGTTCCACACGCAGCCAGAGATGAAGGGCGGCCATTTTGGCATACACCACCTATAGACGTGATCAGACAGCCCGTGAGACACTGAAGGCGTGGAGGATCAGAGAGATTTTGCGATGGAGACATAGGGATGATGAAGGGACGAGAGTGAGAGACGCCTATAGAGTTCAGTTCAGTGCGGCGTTACATAAGAGCCGCCGACAGATAGTCTAATGGGAGAGAGGGAGAGACGGAGGTGGGTGCTACAGAGGAGGCAAGAAGAGAGGGAGTTTGATGGAAAACATGGGGGAAGGAAGTGTGAGGAGGATGAGAGGAAAGAGTAGGCGGGAATAGAGGAAGTGTGGCTGGATGGGATGAGTAAGACCTCGCAGCTGAGCTTTTATGGGTTTTTTTTCAATGTAAAACTATGCTGAATATGTAGTCATGAAATATGTAAAATTTGGGTTGGCATTAATCCCCTTAAAACTTAGCTGACTGTCAACCATTGTATCAGGGTTGAATGGTACAGCAACAATACTTACATGGTCCGATGATGCTCTGAGAACTGTGTTTGATCTGGTTTTAACACTTATCTGCACCTGCTCTGAACTCTTCAGGTAGTGTCTGATTTGCAGCAGCACAATTTCCTCATTACAGATTACTTTTGGAACTTATTTTGAACCCACAATAACTGATGATTATTACTGCAGCACCCCTACATATTTGGCAAATGATTCCAATTGCATGGTCTGCTACAAGATTCTGTTACTATACTGTCTATTGTCGGCGTAAAATATTATCAGAAACATATTTTAGGGTACTGTTCAGCTGGAAATACAATATTGTTGTTTTTTTTTTACCAGCTGGCTGCCTTACTATGTCCTGTTTCAAAACAGATGACAAGCTGAAAAACAAGCACCGCCCCCACTCTCCATATTTCACCTATAGTTGTTGTAGGTTCTCTACCTTTTGAGCAAAAAGTATTGTTGAAAATGTTCTTAAAATGGTGTGCTGTACATTCACTATGTTTCTATAGTAACCAGTAAACGATAGCAGATTTAAAAAATAAAAGCTAATTTAGCTTCAACCCACACAAAGTGTAAAAGAAGGAGCTACACAGAGCGGTTCCAGACTATTTACAGTATTATCTGAGTCTGACAAAGATCCAGATCTTAGGGGAGCTGCTCACATAGATGACCCTGAGCTCTGACCTACCTGGAACTGGGGAAAACAGGGGGTAAAAAAAAGCAGCACGTTAGCTTTATGTAACCTCTTTTACCCCTGCCTCTCTCTGCTGTCTCTTTTCTCTCTCACTTTTTTTCTGCTCTGCTCTACTTCTGCTGGCTCTTCCTCGCTTTTCTCACTTCTCTCCTCGCCAGAAATCTCTGCTGTTGTTGACAGGGGACAGGGGAGGAGGAGGAGAGGAGGATAAGACCAGGCTCGATCCATCATGGCAAAACGGAGGGGTGGGGAGGGGGAGTCAGTGAGTTTTTACACCACTGATTGAAGACCACTGACTGAAGCAGGGAAACAGAACAGACAGGAGATTGGGTGTGGCGGTTTGACATGCGGTTTGTTAAGGCTCTCCAGTGACTTTCAAAAGGTTCAGCGATGGCTTTTTTTGGAACTGGTTTGTATATTTCTGGTGTGTCATGTAGGCACCTACTAAACTTTTCCACTGAGCACATTAACTTTGTTAAACTTTCACCAACAGTTCGAGCTACGGCTGAACTCAACCGTTGTGCTAGAGGGATCCCTAAGAAAGACACTGAACCCCGGTTCCATAGACTGGATGAATGCTGCCCATTTACCATCGCTTTGCAACTCTACAGCTGTATAATTTCCTCGAATCAGTACGGCTTCACATCCGATTCATGCATTGCCTCCATCTCAATGTCAATGTCAGTTGGTTTAGATGGTTAATGTGTCCTAATGAAGGTGCTACTCATAGAGTTTAAATCTTTAGGTAACAAAATCCAGCATTATTTGCTGTTTTATTTGGTATGGCTGATGAAGGATTCTCTCACTGACCATTCTCTTAGAGTGACAAGCTCACATGTACTCACTGTACATGATGTATACTGTACATTTTGTAACGTTTGAACATGCATATAATGTGTGTTATCTGTGTGCAAAATTTGTATCCAGTATTCATTTATTTTGTCCTTTAAGTAGTTCTCTCGCTTCTTTGCACCATTAGTACTGTTTACAACACAGCAGCTGACAAGCACAGAGACATTTATGGTGTTGGCCGTGTTTCTCTTAATAAACAGTGCTTTCACATGCTATGGTATAGTACAATTCTGACCTTATTTTTTATGATTATTTGTTTAGCAACATCTTTATCAAATTTCTTTGACATAACTCCAAAATTACCATTACCAAATGACCATGTGATTACCTGGGAGTCCAGCTTCTTGTATGTGTTCTAGTATTTGGCCAATAAAGCCTTCATCATTCATACTCTCATTTTGACACCACACCAACAGAAACAGAACAGAAACACATTGGCGTTGATTTGGAACAAATGGGCCCAAAAGGTTCAGCAAAACTGACTTTTAGCATAGTCATAAACCTCGACCTGTCTTTAGCCCAGGCCGTTACAGAACACCCTTTAACATGTAGATATCTCTCTCTCTGAAAATCCGACAGTTAAAAAACATCCAGAAGTCAAGTTATAATTGGCATATGAGGCCATTTTAAAAAAAATGTATAGTACATGTGATGTGGCCCTGGTCTAAAGCGTTGTCTTGCTCTTCCTGTTTTTAGACCCAGGATCAAACGCTGACAGTGCTTCTTTACTCCAGGAACATGTTTTCTCAACTTTTTCACTCTAAAAGTTGCTGAACACATACTTGAGCAGCCCTTCTCTTCACACATATTTACTTCCAAACGTCCCCACCTGGGAGCGGCTCACAACAACATTAGTCCTCTGCTGTTTCGCAGCTGGCAGGCCCGGTGCCTCAGCATCACTGTTAAGGAGTGAGTTTCACTCACTTTCCACTGGCCAGATTTTCCCACTCAGGAGCCATCAAGAGCATATGACCCTCCGGCCGGCAGCTCAGTTCTCTCACCATTAGGCTTCCTCCACCTGTATTTGTCATTTTGATGTTAACTCCATATTGCAGTGTAGATGAGTCAGCCGTGGCAAATAAATTCAGAGAGCCCATTGAATGAGATCCTAAAAGTCTACACTGGGTGTTTTTGTTGAATGAGTTCCAAAGAGCTGACTCTTGAAGCGGAAACAAGCTTTTCCGTCGGTGGCGCGTTGAATTAGTAGACTTAGTCAGGCCAGGAGGGAGGAGAGCTGGGGGGAGGCGGAGCTGTTATCACACTGCAGCACCTGGACCAAAGACAGACAGGAAGGGACAGAGACGTCTGTCAAACATGCAGAGGCAGAGACACGCACGCGCTTAGCAAAGCCCGAGCAGTAAAGTAGACAAAGACACTGCGTGAACTGTATTTGTTTACCCATTTCTCTTCAACTCTTAAAGGTCATTGTGGCTTTCTTGTCATTCCCTTTTCTCTCTTCATTCATCTCTCTGTCACTCCTCCTCTCCCTGCCCTCTCCCTCTCCTCTTCAGGCTTCCCTCTCCTATAATTTCTTTATTGTGACACAGGATGATACTCATCCTAATTATGTCACCTTGTCTGCCTTTCTTTCTCATCCGTGTGTTTGTATAACCCCAATTCCAATAAAGTTGGGATTTTGTGTAATAAATATATGAAACAGAACTGATGATAGCTTATCTTTATTAATAAACATATATACTCATGTAGCAAAATAGAAGCTGGTGTTAGACGCTGCTGAAAAAAACATGGACACACAATCTTTTAAATCATTATTTGTTGGAGCAATAGAATTGAGAATTAAGAACCAGCCAACTAACTTCAGATTTGAGCCAGCGCCTTGGTCAAGGCCACTGAATGGACAGTTAACCTCATGTGCATGTTTTGATAGTGGCACCTGCAGTAAAACCACGCATGGGAAAAACATGCACACTCCCCACAGAAACAAAAAACAAAACTAAAGGATGATCTACATAGAGTATTTTTAGAGGCGCTTTACCATCTGCACATCACACCACACGTTGTAATGTCCAAAGACAGCTGTTCAAGTTGCACAGTTCTTCTTCATGTGCGGAACTTATCTGTTGTGATTGATCAAACCTCTTGAATAATATCAATTTACACACTTTGGGATCTTTTTCATTTGTTCAATCCGGTGTTGCAGCTCACTGTCATTCCTGCTGGCCATCTTTAACCACCTTTACATCGCAATTCGTACATATTTTCTCTCAGGCTTTTCCTCTCTTTCAAGTACCTGAATTGCACACTATGAGACTCACACACATGCATACAAAATTACTTTTTAGTATGAAAAACAGCCATTATGAAGACTGCCTTTTTCAAGGCCATGCTGTGCGTGTGTATGTGCGTGACAGTCATTCCACAATGTACACGTGTTATAGAAGCAGAGAAGAAAGAGCAGGCCTGGAGCCTTTTAGGAACCTCCACTAAGTTTTTTAATTGCGACGACAATAATGGAACCCCATGGTGGCGCATCTCCCCCAGCAGGTGACTGTTTTAACCTTTTTAGCTCTGCTTCAGATTAGCGGAACAATGTTGGCATACTGAAATCGACCTTTCCAGGCTCCTCTCACGTTCGCTCGTTGGTTTCTGTGAAGGTTGGAATTGCCAAAGTTTTTGGTGATTGATCTCACACTGAGCCGAGGTAGTCTCACACACCCTGCAATCTGCTAAGGAGCAAACTGGAGTTCCAATGAGCCACTTTAACCTGTAACCCGTCTGTTCCACTACCTATCCTCTGCTTTTCTTGGCCAGCATGTGGCTTCCTAATGGAGTATTAGGAGTAGTCCAACCATTTATATTTACTACACAATAGTTAAGCCAGTGCTGGAGCAGTCTGGATTGGTCTTGATCTTGAGACCAGTTTCTAGACCGCGTTTTCGAAGCTTCGATTTTGTCTCAGAATCAAGACTCGGGCTAGTCCTACTCTCAGTCATAGATGATTCTGAAATCTCTTTTAAGACCAGTCAAAACCTGACTAAAAACTGTATTGTGATTGGTAGATGGTAAAACATTGGAAAGAAGTGTTGAAGGTGATTTCAGATCCCTCTTGTTTGTATTTGTGTGCAGTAAAAGAGGTAAATGAAGAGGAAATTACAGTTGTCTTCTGTGGATCCTTTTTGCGAGTGTGGATCAGAACAATTTTAGGAGAGCTAGACTTTTGGTCTTGACCTGATCTCAACCATTTAAAGTCTTGGTCTTGACTCTATTTTGTCCTGGTCTCAAACCTCTCAACTTTTTGCCTTTTTTTCTCTGGCCAAGGTTTCAGTTTAAGTAGTCTCGACAACAATTCTGTGTTGGCCTGATTGAGATCATAGACCATTTGGAAAACTTGTTGAGCAAGGACATGCTGACATCCAGGCTCTGTGGTTCAAATACAAAATGATTCAAAACACAATCACCTTTTCACAGCATCCATCTTTGTTGCTTCTCCTTTGTCTCCTGTCTTTGATGAATACAATGCCTGCTGGTGGACAACATATTGATTGCTGAAGTGCTCCTAAACACACCAACAATGGGAGCATTCAGAATGCTCCCTGCTTGCAACTGGGTAATGTGAAGCAAAAATGTTTCTGGCTGTCCTATTTATATTTTTTATTGCACATATATGTTGACCATTATGTCTGTAGTTCTGCCTCACTGCAGTCAGTCTTTGAAATTTCAGTTTTTAGGTTGTCCAAAGTTGAAATTCCCAACCCGACAGTGTGTTCTGACAGCTCACATACCAACCAAGCAACCAATGCAACTCCTTATATACTCTAAGCTCCTACATCCACTTCACCTTTTTATGTTGATCTGTGTGTGAATGTGAATGTGAATGTGAGTGTGCGTAAGCCACTTGCCTGTCAGCACACTTCTCTATGGCCAACAAAAAACTGATATGACATGTACTGTTGTTTCTTTCACTCTTATCACTGACTCTGCACTTCCAGCTGTGGTTGCTGATGAACTTTTTGTTTGCTGGGTTTGTCGACACGTTTATTTGTTTGTTCCGTCTGCCAACTGGTAGCTTGTTTACCGTTGTTCGAGCCCACTGAAACAGTTTTCCTTGTTAAGCTAAGTTTATGTGTAGGCCTGGATGTCAGTTTATTGTGTCCATTGTGTGTGTGTGTGTGTGTGTGTGTGTGTGTGTGTGTGTGTGTGTGTGTGTGTGTGTGTGTGTGTGTGTGTGTGTTTGATTTGTAGACTTGAACTTCAATGGGATGCTTTAGTTGATAAATACCAATCAAATTACTCGCACACACACATACACATACACACAAACTCTCCCACGATGATCAGCCTCTCAGTGCCATCCCCTCACTTAGAAGGGATGAGGTACTTTGGACCTTTTCCGCTCATAATAAATGAGACTCTGAAGTCTTGGACTCTTAAATTTTTGTCTTTTCATCCAAATGAGCTGCATGGAGCTTTATTGCTCTGTTGAGTAAGCAGTTCTCAGCAGCATGCGGCCCATATTGTCCTAATATTCTCCCTGGTGCTAGCGATGTTTCCACCAAAATTGGTCCCCTGTTCAAAATCAATGTTTGTGACTCTCTAAAGATCCTCTTGAGAGCCGCTTGCTGGTAGTTTGAGGCTTCAGTGACAGACTGTCGTGTCAACATGTGTGGATTGCAAAGGAATAAAGGCAACAACTTATCAACCATATCAACCACTGGATTAGCAGGAAACAGCATGATATCTGTTAACATTTTATGATAACTGTAATTGTTTTATTCAAATTTATTTGATCAAAATCCATTGTCAAAATGGAGTTCACTCCATTTGGCTGCATTTGGTATCTTTGTGGGCGGCTGTGGCTCGGTGGTACAGCCAGCGTCTTGTTATTAGAAGGTTTCTGTTTCGATTCCCCTGGTCTGCATGTCGAAGTGTCCTTGGGCAAGATACTGAACCCTAAACTGCTCCTGATGTTCAGGTCAGCACCTTGCATGGCAGCCACTGCCATCAGTGTATGAATGTATTTATGAATTACTGCAAGTCGCTTTGGACAAAAGCATCTAAATGTAAATGTGTCTCATGGGTTCGAGAGACTGTGATTAAGCCACATTAATTGTTTAGGACAATGTATGTATTGTATTAGACTGTATTGCTGTGAAGCTCCAGAAATGTTTTGCAGACTTTTGAAACTTCACTTGACCTTCCATCAGCGTGAGGATAAGTAGTGACTAAATGTATAATTTTTGGTTGAATGTATCCTTTAAACTACATTTTACACCAGTGAGGTGTAGAGATCTCACAGTTTATAGGCCTTCGCACTTCGCACCTGTGCTTTCTAAATTGCTTTCTGATCACAGCTTGCAAAGGAAAATTACATAAGTATACATTTTCCGGACTATTTTTTCCACGGTTCTGACCTTGTCCTGGTATCACTGGTTTCTTGGAGCTTTTGAGATTTCATTTATACCAAAGAAAATACTTTTACTATTAAACCTTGACCACACTGAACCTGACCGGTGAGGCAGTTTTTCTCTACTCACTGTCAGAGCCACGGCAGACTGGAGGTAGGCAGCACTACCCAGGTGATGCCACAACCGCATTCATCAATTGAATCCAGTCAAATACACCCACACTGCTTTTAGCTCACCATTGAAATTGAAGTCAGGGTACATAAAGGACAAGGATAAAAATACTAACTTTTGATCGCCCCTTTTCAAAGCTGTATGAGGACAAGAAGGATCAATTTTATCTATTTTATGTGGTACTCAGGATAAGATAGCAAAAGGTAATTACCAGTCAAATTAACAATGCATGGTTATTTATTGATTTATGTTAATTAAATTACCAGATTGGTTGTTCACAGTATCGTGCTTCCAATGAACCTTCTTCTAACAAGTAACCATTAATAGAAACAATATAGAAGTTACTTTCTTCCAGCCTCAACAGGAGTTTCCTCGCTCCTCCTTCTGTTACAAGATCGAAATTCAAACTGCCCCATAATACTGAAAAGCAAAACAAACAAGCAAACAAAAGCCAAGACACATTAATTATGTAACAATAAAGTTGAGTGGAATTTTCCTCTCATTTTGCTCAGACTTGGTGGTAAAAGTCCTCCGGTAGCATTCCAGTCTGTGCCTGCTGAGAGTGATCTGTGGTGGAGTAGCTGGTTGCTACACTGCTAATCTGGGACCTCGGCCCAGAGGACTAGCTCGAAGCTACGACAGCAGCCAACAACCCACCGCTATTGTCTGTGTCTTTGTTTACAGAGAAATATGTCGTTCTAATCCCATGTGTGGTGGGAAGTAGAGTGGGCGGTTTGATTCCGTGTGTGTGAGGGTTTTTATTTGAAAGGGATCCAGTATCCAAACATCAAGCTGTACAGATTACATTATCAGTGTCCTGCTTGTGTACAGAGGTAGCAGTTGTAGAAGTCCCACGCTTTGCTGCATCTACACTGAACTGCTGCACCTTCCCGTTGCGCACAAAGAGGAATGATTGAGACTGCAAAGAAAGGGTTGGTAACCAGTTGGCGTTGGTTTGGTGTTTCTATAAACACTTTGTTTGCCAGCTGCAAAAACATTAAAGAAATGATGTACCTGCAGCGCTAATGGAGGACTGAAAAAATGTGATGATTAGACTTTTATTAAGGTACATCAAGCTCAGTCATTTATGAGATATAAATAACTACTTATGCATCTTATTCACAGCTTTATGTCAATGATTTGTTTGTCAACTCCTGCTGATTTCTCATTTCCATGGCAGCACCCTCAGCACATATCTAATCATGGAGTTAATCAGCAAGGTTTGTCAGCGGTTATTTTATAACCCTGAATATATTTAATTATGCATTTAAAGGATGTGGGTGGTCTAATTTACATTTTTGACATTCGTGGCGATAGTCCATAACATAAACAAACTTTACCAGAGATATGCTCTTTAGTATTGTAGATCTCCATCCACCCAACCAACCAACCAACCACCCACCCAACTTGGCTTTCAGTTTAGCTTGTCAGTCCTCAACATCTAGCACAGTATGATCCAGTCATTTAATGCATCAACATATTTCAAGAGCCTCGCTGTATTTCTAATGTAGTTATTACTGTTGTCATGGTCAGTGGTTATCTTACTTCTCCTCAGCTACTGTAGGAAAGTTGTCTGAAGTTAAGCTGCATTGACTTCTACACCAGTACATCGTCCTGTATAACAGTCATACTCCACATCATCATCATATCCATGCTGAGTCTTTCCGATGCAGCTCATATGGTGCATACAGTATGAACCCATTCTAACCCATTCCTTAAAATGCTAAACTGCTCTCTAATGACTTTTTGCTCTCTCTTAATAGATGTTGGAATTTACAAATAATGTTTTTTTTTCCGGATGATACATTGGAATTAAGGGAATTAATGGATTATATCACCCTTTATTGGTGGAAAAGTGATGCCATCAGCATTGGCAGGTCTCTAAAATCTGGCTGAATGACTCTCATTTTCTACTTACAATCGTCCAGTTCAAACTCCTGCAGATTATGGCCTTTTGAGATCATCCCTGGTACTATGCAGGACAGATGTAGGATTGATGCATGACTCGGGGCTTCTATAATGGCTAGCCGTGCAGGGCTGGTGGTGACGAGGCATGTTCTGAGCATCAGCGCAAAACAAAGACCACGTCTGCAGCAGGGCTGAACTGCCTTTTTCTCACTCGTGCATAATTAACACACAGGCGAAGCCAACATATGCGTACACAGGTTGTTATAAGCACCCATAGGTTGAGCACAGGGTCATGTAGTGTGAGGCAGGTCACATTTACTGGGCACCGAATCAAACACACACGCACACACACACACACACACACACACACACACACACACACACACACACACACACACACACACACACGCACACACACACTCAAGCATACACACTTCCCTGTTCTACAGCAGCTTTCATCATTATTACACAATAGTCATTTTGCAGTAGCCTAAACTTATATAACTGAGGACCCAGCTGCTCAGGGAGAGAGAGAGAGTGTCTGTGGAGAAAGACTGCCAAAGAGACAGCAGTTGTGTGTGTACGTGTGTGTGTGTGTAGGCATGTGTGTAGGTGTGTGTGTGTGTGTTTGTGTTACAAAGGTCATTTTGTAAGAGATTCAAGACAAAACCAAAAAATGCAAACTGAGAACGATACTTGCAAATGAAATCTTAAAAGTTTATGTAGATTTATATTAAGCGCACAACAGTCATGAGATGAACATCAGGCCTTCATGTCTTTGTTGTGACTGGCAGTTTGCAGTACATAATTAAAAGCTGAAACACTGACATTTTATTGTTTTCACACAGTGCTAGTCTTTTTTGATGGCCCCCGAAAACTTCAACATTAACATTCCATTATGTAAAACATTAGTTTGGCATACTAGCACCAGCAAGGGAAAGGAGCCACAACATGATAATTCTGTTGCATCCTAATACTGTTACATGAATATTAAGAGATGGTGACATCAAGATAAACAGTTGGTGGTGCTACCTTTCCAGTTGGAAGTGATTGAACCATTGCAGAAGAAGAGGGCACAATGAAGTGAGGTAACTAAACGAGTGGCAGTCAACAAAAACGATGTGGTCAAACCTCTGTGCTGTTCACACTACAAAACCTCTTGCTGCCGGGAAGTATTCCCCGCTTACTCCTGGAACGGCATGGGGAATGCAGGTGGACCTGGGCAAGCATCTACTTTTCCCACCTGAGCTTATACAAACAACTCTCAGACCAGAGCTGCCAATAACGTCCTCATTATCGAACTCACTAACCCTTGGGAGGAAGGGGTACCGGCAGCAAAAGAGTACAAGCTGCTCTGTACTCTGGAAATTGCATCAGAGTGCAGAGAGGTTGGCCGGTCCACAACTATTTACCCAGTTGAAGTCAGATGGAGGGGTTTTGTCAGGCAAATTAACAATCCAACTTTTAAGTGCAGTTGGTGTGACCGGGGCAAGTCAAAAGAGGACCAGCAAGGAAATGGCTGCGGAAGCTGAAAAAGTGGTTGTGACTCCGGAGGAGGGATGGCGCTTGGAGATCAACACTCCAGTAGGGTCAGCTTTAGGGGTTTTGGAGAAACGTCCCTAACTGGCGACTGCCCTTTACGCGGGGAGATGTACTGGTTAGGGGGCGAAACATCAGTGAACGAGGGCTCCATCTGACGACCCTGCAGCTGACCCGGACCACCCCAGAGGAGATGCAGCAGGCAAATACGCCAAGCAGGAACAGCACCATCTGTGCAAAACACTGTCTTATATTCTAGAATCTAGAATCTAGAATTGCAGTTTGCACAAGACATGACTGATCAGCAATGGGGGGTCAAACATTGCAAGATCTTTCTCAGAAGTCACAAGTCACTTGCTTCATGTAGCTCAAGATTTAATGAGGTATTTATTCACCTGAATGGAACAGGTGGATTTAAGTAAACAACCAGGTCTGCAATTAGGCATTTGAACACAAGACAAAAGGTGTTTTTTGCAAGAAAGTTCTCGACAAATACACTGCCTGGCGTAAAAAAAAGGCCACCAAAAAAGGTCACACACTCTAATATTTCGTTGGACCATCTTTAGCTTTGATTATGGCATGCATTCGCTGTGGCATTGTTTCGATAAGCTTCTGCAATGTCACAAGATTTATTTCCATCCAGTGTTGCATTAATTCTTCCCCAAGATCTTGTATTGATGATGGGTGAGTAGGACCACTGTGCCAAGCCTTCTCAAGCACATCCCAAAGATTCTCAATGGGTTAAGGTCTGGACTCTGTGGTAGCCAATCCATGTGTGAAAATGATGTCTCATGCTCCCTGAACCACTCTTTCACAATTTGAGCTCGATGAATCCTGGCATTGTCATTTGGAATATGCCCGTGCCATCAGGGAAGAAAAAAATCCATTGATGGAATACCGTGGTCATTCAGTATATTCAGGCTGACCTCATTCTTTGGGCACATAATGTTGCTGAACCTAGACCTGACCAACTGCAGCAACCCCAGATCATAGTACTGCCCCCACAGGCTTGTACAGCAGGCACTAGGCATGATGGGTGCATCACTTCATCCGCCTCTCTTCTTACCCTGATGCGCCCATTACTCTGGAATAGAGTAAATCTGGACTCATCAGGCCACATGACCTTCTTCCATTGCTCCAGGGTCCAATTTTTATGCTCTCTAGCAAATTGAAGCCTTTTTTTCCGATTAGCCTCACTGATTAATGGTTTTCTTAAGACTACACAGCTGTTCCATACCAATCCCTTGAGTTCCCTTTGCATTGTGTGTGTGGAAATGCTCTTACTTTCACTATTTAACATAGCTCTGAGTTCTACTGTTGTTTTTCTACAATTTGATTTCACCAAGTTTAAGTGATCGCCGATCACGATCAATCTGGATTTTTTTCCGACCACATTTCTTCCTCGAAGACGATGGTTCCCCACTATCCTTCCAGTTTTTAATAATGCATTGGACAGGTCTTAACCCAATTTTAGTCGTTTCTGCAATCTCCTTCGATGTTTTCTCTGATGCATGCCAATAATTTGACCCTTCTCAAACAGACTAACATCTTTTCCATGACCACAGGATGTGTCTTTCAACAAGGTTGTTTCAGAAATGAGAAGCTACTCATTGCATCAGTTGGGGTTAAATAACTTGTCGCCAGCTGAAAGATAATTGCCCATGCAGTAATTATCCAATAGGAGGCTCTTACCTATTTGCTTAGTTAAATCCAGGTGGCAACTTTTTTTTGGCAAGGCAGTGTAGTTGCTGCTAGTGTTCCTGCTACTGACTAAGGCAAAAAAGTTTCTTTGGGGGGTGATATCAGTCAGTGTAAGAGCGGGCAGAAGGACAACAAAATGAAAGACGGGATTAAAGGACAACAAAGGAAGAGAGACCACAGGAGATAACTATTGAATAAAAGGCCTTCGGAAGGAAAGAAGGAGAGAAATTCAAAGTAAAAAAAACAAAGAAGAAGACTCAGGGTAGCATGATATAACAGATGTTCTCACAGAGTGACACATTTGACCTGTGACCATCATAACAGGCCTGTTTTACATCCTTCTTTCAAATTTTTATCTACTGTTTGTGATACATTTCCAAACTTGCTGCCCTCCATCTGTCTCACCGTGTCTTAAAACACAATCCCACCTGTTCATTTTAAACTCACAGAACCCTCACCTTCCAATCTGTCCGTCACTCCAACTTTAAAACATGCATACATTTAAGGTTTTAGAGGAGCACTAAACTATAAATACTAAAATCAAAAGCTAAAAACAAGAAGTATTTGGTATAAAGATGACCGGTTCTTAGAAAGCAAACAATCACTCATGTCCACACAAAATTTATATATCATCATAAAAGTGTTATTGTATATCTTCCTTACAAAAAAGAGTTGTCTATTATACACAAACTTTCTTATTGTTTCTTATTGTATCCTTTCTCAAGAGTAAAAGTTGTAGATTATGTCTAAAGACTTTAACCAACTGCCTCTTAGAATTGTATGAAGTGAGTAAATCAGACTTGATTTCATCACACATGTACCAGTAATCTGTTGAACCAATTAGGCATGATCGCAGACGGAAAGCTTGTTGTTACAGCATCGAATCTGCAACTTGTTAAGACCCTGTTACTTAATTCACTTTCTCAACTTTTCCATTTGTTGACAGCTTGTCACATGTAATAAAAAAAAAGTAACCCTGCCTCCTCTCGGTGTTACCATCAAAACAACAGATTGTTTTGCCGCTGCCTCTCAAAAAGCGGAAAGAGCAGAAAACAAGATTTTAATGATCTGACAGTCGACTCATTTAAATGCCACTCATGTCCAATGGCAGCAGATTCTCCAGAATAAGCAGGTGGTCTGCTGAATATTGTTGAACATCTGTGTGTGCCTCTAAAGAACTGCTGCTGCGTTACCTATTGTGCTGTTTCTTTAAGTCATGAATTATCAACGAGGATGGCGATTTAAACTGTAGGCAATCTTGGCAATCATTTAAATAAGGTATCCGATTTTTCCCACTGTTATTCTGTTATTATGAATTTGAGATGTTGCAAACCATGAGTTGAACATGTTCCAATAATCATCAAAAATATACTGTTTTTTATTACACATTGTTACTGCTGTCATAGAAAGTTACAAGACGCAGATACAACTATAGTTTTAATGCATTTCACTGTAGTACATCAGCCCTACAATGCTGCACTTAAGGTCACATATAATGCTCATGATCAAGTCCATAATTTTTTTCCTGGTGTTTATGAGAACATGCATACATGCGTTAAGGTTCCATAAACTTGTTCTTCCCTCCATACCATCCATTGCTGCAGAACCTCTCGTCACCCTCCGCGTCTGCTCTCTTTAAGGTCCCTCCCTCCCGAAAACCCGAAATGTGCTCTGATTGCTCAGTTCTCACAGGCCTGAGCAAGTACAATACCTGTACCTGCTTTATGAGCTGTATCACTGTAGACACGGAAATTCGACTTTCCACATTGTCGAACCCATAAGAATTGTTGGACATGTTCGTGAACATTAAGCTGGTCTCCAACAGCACCCTTGTAAAGGAGGCTTCTGAAGTGTCTTAACCTGAAGCATCTGCTCCAGCGGCAACTTCAGACAAGCAATATGTCTTCTTTTCCTTTTGTCTCTGACACACATCTGCTGCAGTTCACGCAGCAACGTTTTTCTGACACATAGCATATGGCTCCTAGTCTGCACTTTTGTTTAGAGAAGAATGCCTCTAGGTTTGCATGCACATTTTTTCATTTACATTTTGGGCGTTTAACCGGCATTTTCATCCAGAGCAGAATGGCAATGAGTGCTTTGTAGAAAAAAAATTCCTTGAACATTACATGAAACCAGTGGTTCTCAAACCTAGAGTAATAGTATCAGTGAATAATGAACCAGAGAGTAAAAAGAACCTTTTATATGTACTGAAAACCAAATCACTTCCGGTTTTTATGTACCTTCAAGTGCATTACCATTCATATCAGCGGTCTCCACTAGAAAAGGGGGATGAACCTCTTGAAAGATGTGTTCCAAGATGAATGCAGCTAAGATGAATGCCTTTTTAGTGTTAGAACAAGAGCAGAAACAAGTGTTGCATTGTATTGTGATGAAAATGGATCATTACCACATTTACAGTTGTTTTCAAGAATCTTTACTGGAACTTTGAGACTGCATCTGCTTTGCGACTGCAGAAACGCACAGTAATTCCAGTTTGGGCACATGTTTCATTAAATTAGACGGAAACACAAACCTCGAATGCACAACGTGAACCTGAGGTACCACATTTAGTGTCAGAGTTTAGACCCTAGCTGAGAAAAATGGTAAGAGTGGCAGTTCCTTCCAACAGCAGATGGTGGGAACAGGTGAAAAGCAAAACAAAATAGCGAACAAACACCCAGACTGACACCAGGGAGGGTGAGGGTGAAGAAGCGCAACACCCTCTTCGAGACATACCAACACAAGTATGCCACGGATTAGAGAAAAGTTCTTCAGGGTAGTGATGCAATGACAACAATAACCGTCAAATTGATTCCAGTTGCATCTTATCATTGTTTACAGCGACTTATTTACTGCTGCGTGTACAGGAGGTTCTGTGAGTTGGATTCAATAATCTGATAGCACCCATGACATATTTGAACACAACCCACCTTTCCTCTCAAATCCAAGACAGGCTACTTCCTTTGAGCATCTGTACGAATCATCCTCTGTAGCTCCACATTAGCAGCCATTACGATTGGGAATTGGTTTTGATTCTTTGCTCCAGGTTTTTTCTTCTGTTGCTTTTGTTCTTTTACACCAGCAACTTTAATAAACTTGAAACCATCACTTCTAATCTGCCACAGATTTACTCATGAAAAACTGATGAAAAGCGAGAGAACATCAAAATCACTGCATTTAAGAGGAGCGTGGAATAGATCTAGGGCTTTTATAGATCTACCTCTCTATTCTAAAATATTGTTTATCAGTGTGATGCTTGTTGCTATAACTCATCCACATCTCGCGTGAGCCTTGGGAGACTTTCTAAGCCCTTTGAGTTGTGAAGAGTTACTGAAGAAATTTGTCAGATTTTAGCTCTTTAAAGCCCACAGGCTGTAAACACTGACTTTTCAACCAATAAGAGCTTACCCTATAATGGGAGGTTCCCTGCAGTTTATAAATTGACTGCACAGCAGGCATTTGCAGAGGTCACACTGGTGTCGAGGAAAAGAGTTTCACAGGATGTAATTCATTTAAAGAAGCTAAAAGGACCTGAATGGAGGCCATTTTAGACATCCACAACATGTGTTTATTATTCACCTACACTTGGATGCTTTGGCAGGCAGGTATGTCTGGCACAAGTGATGATCAAACTAAACAACACAATACAACTCCAACTAATTGATTAGTATCCAGCTCATATATTCTGACACAATATGTGACGTTTGACCTATCAGCATGATGCTAAAGTAAAGCAAGTTTGAGCAATGAGCGGAGGGAAGAGGACGAGGGGGCAAATGTCAAAAAAATAGGGAAGTCAAGTTGAGTGAAATTTTGTGCATTTCTTCTTCTTGGCAGCTGTTTCATCCATTTCAGAGGCAAACTGAGCGATCAGGAGGGCTTGAATGAGCATAGGGACAACACTTAACTCTGTCTCTGGATTGGGTTGCGAGGTACACACATCCCACAAGAAACTAAGATTTGTGTCGATCGGATACTGAGAAATTAAGGAGAGAAAGCACCCATCAGGAGCACGGCCCTTTCTATTTTTTTGCCCCCTTTGCCTCAATCATCAGAGTGCACCGCTGGCAGGTTTGAGGTTTTCTAGATTTCTTATTTCTGCGTGCCCTCTCCTTTCGTTTTCCCCCCTGTCTTTTCCCTGTAAAGCAGGTCTTCTTTTTCTCTCTCCCTGACCACATTTCCCCGCGCTCACCTCCTCCTGCCCTCCTCCCTCTTCGCCCGTCTCTCTCTGTTTCCTCTCCTCCATCTCTCTGCTGAGTGTAAATCAGTCACTCCATCATCAGATGCTCTCCGAGGAAACCCAGTGTCTGGAGTTACGACTAGCACCGCACTGATTTACCGAGAAAAACAGAGTCCTACATGTGACTCACAGGCCTGCGTGACCTTGCGCCTGCGCTGATTGTGCTTCCGTGTTGGCCAGAGATAGTATGTGGGAGCGTGCAAACAGTGGAGGGAAGCAGTTTTTTAAACTTCATCTCCAAACAAATGTTCGATCACCTGTGAGAAAATGATAAAAGTGTTTTTTCATTGGATAACTGAAGGCTTTGAAGCAGGTGAGGACGTGGGAAGATTAGTTAAGGGATGGGTTAAGGTGGGGGGGGTGAATTAATTGGTGATTCAGCAGAACAATCTGTGATCCTTTTCTTGCACATACTGCTGGCTTTCCTGGGTCACTTGTCCCGTGTGGAAAGGCTAAGCTATAAATATGCATCGCTTCATTCACATTCCTCTCATCCCTCCCCTCCATTCAGACTGTTCTCTCAGTTTCTGTCAGCTTTAGCATTTGTGGTTGTAAATATGGTAAATAAAGATGCGTTGTTAACCATGCATTTGTTAATAGCGTGGTTATTTTTCCACATATTTATAGGACCTTTTCTGAGATTGCACTTTTGAGGATATGCAACCAGCAGCAGCGAAAGATGAAGCAGAATTTGACTTTTTTAGAATATATCTCAGAGAAAGAGGTACAATCTGCATAAATGAGGTAAACGTACCCTCTGGAGAGAGAGAGAGATAAAGAGACATCAACACAACAACAGAAGCACACTCTGCATTTAAACTCGCAATTGTGATTTAAAAGAGCAAAGGGAAACTTTATTCATGCCGTTTTTGGCGCGAAGCCCACTGCTTTCCCCCCTCTGTCGAGTCTTTTACTCTTTATTCTTCCGCTTGGAAAACTAGTGTTGAAGTGCCTATAAACAAGGCACTGCTCCAGAGAAGAAAAAAAAGGCAAAGAAAATCAATTGTAATGCTCTGTGAGCTACTCAGTGGCCAACAGGAGCAGACTGTAGCTGTAAAAGTGTGTAAAGTACGAGTGTCAGCCAGGGAGCAAGGGAGAAAAGATGGCCAGTTAATGTTTCTGATGTAAAGTTTTAGGAGTATTACACTGAAATGGTCGAAATTCTCACAGATTCATGGATTTATTGTGTAGATTTATTATTTTTTTAATCGTAGAGGAAAATTAGATGGCAAAGGCGTACTTGGTAAATCTGACGTGTAAATGTGTCCGCTGAGGCCTGTCGGATTCAGATCAGTCATCCAGTTTTTAAGGCGGAGCAGCATCATTGATAGAAAAATAAAACAAGGACTGATCAAAACTACGGGAGGTGAATGAGGCAAAGTGGAAGAGAGCGAGTGAGGGGAGGAGTTGTGCTTGTCTTCCCACATTACCTAAAAAAACACAGCAGACAGACAGAGAAAGAAAGACACACAGACACTTGTCAGGCTCTGATGCTGTACACGGATCTGACAGAAGCAGCTTAGGGACGCAGCCTTGTCCATCATCCTGCTTGTTGACAGACGTGCACACAGGCACACACATACACACAGACACACAAACCAAGGTCCTGACAGATGCACCATGGGGGGACAGTGTTGCTGTGTTTTCTTACAAATATGACCGTGTGTGTTTGCGTTGTGGTTAGGTTTGTTCATCATCAAGGCACGCAAACTCAAAATGCACGCTTTCTCTTAAACATCATATGTGAATGTTAGGGATTCACGGACACACCTGCTCAAAGCTGCAGACTCACTCATGATTGAAAGCCCATCTTTTTTTTTTTTTTACTTAACCAACAGTACAATCTCTTTTGACTTTAAGATTTTAGACTCATCACAGTACATTGTGATTAATTTACAATAAGATTGTCTACAGAATGCCCAATAAAGGTCTTTCTGCACAAGTCATTAGATAAAAGCAAGAACAAAAGTTATTAGGCTTATCCTGTCTGCTACGGCTTGAAACAAGGTTGATGAGAGCCTGACAGTTACAGGGTAATTCCACCAATTTTCTGCATTTTTGTGTATATTTGTACAGGTCTTGAGGAGTACCACTGCATATGTGAAAAAAAGTCATATAAAGCCTTTTGTTGCTCCACATGAGGCTGCATGTAATCCGATAAACTCCCTCCAGTGATGTTGCTCAACTGCAGTTGCACTGTGGGTAATGTAGGCACTACTTTTTGAAAAGCAGTCCACTACTAGTATTGCGCTCCTAAACAACAGTCAATATCAATACGGACAGTTTATAAACAAAATTAATACAGCAGCCATTCTTCTTCCTTTTTGAAAACCCGGTGCAGCTATTACCCATAATGCAACTTTGTCGCTGAGTGACACCACTGGAGGATATTTCTCAGATGACATGCAGCTTCCTCTGGAGCCACGAAAGGATTTATACCAATTGTTCGTTCTTGTTTGCAGCAATACTCAAACTAACATAGTTTGTACAATTAGGTTATAGTTTGTCCCAATATTTTATATGACAACTTGCGGTCAAAAAAATGCATTTATTATGAAGCGTTTGATGAAACCACAATTGCTGCTCTCTGGTGAGGATGGTCTCATTGCAGGGAACCTGCAAGAAAGCAGCATGAGCGATTTGTACTTTCAGTAAAATTGTTCCAATTTGAATACCCTACAATTGCACAGAAAACAGGTATTTTCTGCCAGTTTTGACATTAAGATAATTGTTTTAGTTTTCGGTTGTCACTCTTCAGATAATACGCCGGCTGTAATCATTGGCAGTCAGCTTCAAAACGTTCATTGACAGGGCGGCGTTTTACACATGTCACAATTTGGGTTCCCTTTTTTTGTTATGCTGCAGGAGGAATTTCAAGATTTTGGTAAAATAAACACACACACATACACACACAAAAAAACATTATTTGATATTACATTAACATTATTTATGCATTTATATCCAGTATGTTTTAATTGTAAATTGTCTTTGCCACAACCCTTTAATAATCTCTTTGGGATTTCTCAGCTGTTCCCTCATGCTCCATTCCTGTCACTCTGTAATTCACATTGTATCACCTGTTTGTTTCTTAACACTCTTTGCTAACTCATTGCTTTGCGTTACACACTTTTGTTGCCACAGTCTGGGCACAGGGAATTTCCTTTTGAAGTGGATTTATTTTTCAATTCCAGGCCTGGTTGAGGGTGAGGACATGGTGAACGGGAGAGGGAGGGGGGAAGAAGGAGGTGACGTTGGGAGATAGAGAAGACAGAGAGTGAGAGAGAGAGAGAAGCAGAGGAAGCAGAACAATGACAGGGACTTTTTTCCAGAAAGTTAATTTTTATGTAACTTTCGGCTGTTGAATAATAAAAGAGGAGTTGTTTTTTTTTTCTTTGGGAGGGGGACCGCCTGTTATTTTGTGCTGCGTTGCTGCGCACATCACACTCAAACAATGTGTACTTTGCCTTGACTACTTTTAACAACTCTGCTCTTCCTTTTCTCAGCATTTGGCAGCATAGAAACAACACACAACAAAGATCAACCGGGGAACATTTTTCCTCCTCATATAAACACCCAGAAAAATTAGTTCAGAGGGAAACGGGAGGGGGGGACAAAAAGTGGGTTTTTGAGTTTTCACAAGAGAGTCGCTCCCTTGCGCCGAAGCACCAAAAAACCGCATCCTGGTTGGATGCAGCACGTGCGTACCCGCAGGCACGTATATACAGTACGTAAAATGTGGTGAGGGACCGCCATGACATATTTGCAGGGAGTTTTCTGGCAAGACATGAAGCGAGGCGAGCACAGGAAAGTAATAATGAGAAAGGAAACAAAGAGGATTGGCAGTTTTTTTTTTTTCTCCCCCCTTCTGTGTAGGGGAAAAAAGTTTATTAGAGAGTACATCTGTGTTGGTATTTGCATAGTCGTTGTGCCAGAGACTGTTGTATGCGCGTTAATAAGAAAAGCAGTAAACAAGCTTATGTGCGTGTGAGCCTATAAAGTGTGTTAATAAACTGAGGGAGGGTCTCGTCAAGGTGATAAATAGAACAAAACACACCGGGACGGATTAGGGAGAGCAAAGGAGAAAGAGAGAGAGAGGGGGAGTGAAAAGAAAATAAAGAGATTAACCATAGGATGCCTTGAGATTGAAGGGGTGGGGGAGGGGCTGAGGGAGGGGTGGAGTAAGGTATACGGGGGATGGAAGAGAGTCGCAGAGGGGATGGATAAAAGGAAGAAAATAAGTTTTAGGAGGAGGTGAGGAGAGAAAAAAAGTTTGAAAGAGGAGAACCGCTGAGGCAAATAAAGGAGAGACAGCACTGAGGGAATGATGAGGAAGAGAGGAAAAAAGGTGGACATCTGGAAGGTAAGGAGGGGAAGGAGAGGGAAGATGGGAAGGAAAGGAAATAGGTGTGGAATCCAATAGAAAAACTGAATCAAGCATGGTAGTTGTTGGGAGAGTTGGAGAAGGAAACCATACAGATTTAAGAGAAAACGATGAGATGGAGAAAGAGAGCAGAATTAACAGAAACAAGACCCCAAATCACATCAGCAAGAAATTTTCCCCTCATTATTGCTGCTCTCATTAGCAGAATCACGTCTTGTGTATTAGATATAATCTCCGGCTCAGCGCGGAGCTGATTCATCCTCCGCGAGGCACTTACTCTGGTAAAAATGTTAACTTTCGTTAGAGCTCCTCCTGTCACTCCTTTGTCTTCTCCCACCAAAAAAAAACATACCGTGGGTGGTGGCACCATGCTGCGTGAATCCATTTTAAAAGACATTTTGTACAAAGACTGTGTGGCACGTATCAGGGATTAAAGAAAATCAGCGAGAAAATCGGGGCAGAGGGAATATTCCAAGCGAAGCAAATTCAACTTTTAAGCAAATTTCCCCCAAACTGTCACTGTGACAACTCGATGTTCTCCCCTTTTGTTTATGATGTGCCTGTGTGAACTCTAGACTAACCTTGCTTTCTATCTTCTCCCCCTCTCTGTCTCTTTCTCTCTCTCTCTCTGTTTCTTCCTGCATCCCTCTCTGCAGGGTGTGGTTCCAGTCAGGCATCAACTTCCTGGCTGTGAAACCCAGCAACCTGGTTGCGTGGGAGATCAAACAGGAAATGGCACCGGGAAGCAGTACGTTGGCAGTGATGTGTCAGAGAAAGGCCTACTCCACAGCAGAGAGGTAGGACCGAATCTCTATGTGTTTTTTTTCTGTCAGCAGCTGGGTAGCTTACCCCTTTTTTATTTTGTATTTTTACGGAGTATTTGGTGGTGTATAAAATGTCTGGAGAGATCTGTGATTATTCCGTGTCAAAGGCACTGTGCTGCTGTCAGACTGTACAACCAGCACTGCTCCCAATAGCCTATTGACCTCACCCTGTACCCTGCACTGTGCAGTATGTCTGCACAAAGGTCACTTCTGTTTTTGCACTCTCAATCTGGTCAATTTCCTTAACACCCGTATTTATTCCATATTTATTATCTGTATTTAAAATCTATGTATAAAACAATACAAAACAAAACAAAACAAGAAAAAACTGCTGTTAATTTTTGCACTATATAATGTAAATATGTTTATATGTCTATTTTCTCCCTTTATAATTTTATTGTTTATTTTTGCTATTGTTTCTGTTTTTGTAATATTCTGTCGCTGCTGTGACAAACAAATTTCCCCGTCTGCTGGACATTAAAGGGATTCTGATTCTGATTCTGATAAACCGTTATGACCCTAAATAAAGCACTGAGAGTATTTTGGAAAAATCATGTACAATAGTGAGTGGACAAAGACAAATATATTTTTTCATCTCGCTTGAATTGTACCACGAATTACACATGGGATGTTTATCAGTTTAAAAGATAATTCTATCATCTTGAGAAACAATCCCATTAAAAACTTTGTCTCGATGAACGGTCACCAAAACCTTTACCTTAAACATTGTATAGCTGGTCCTGTCTGAAAGAAACTGATGAACTACCCTTTTTCTGTGCTGAGGCGGTGGCCATGTTGGTTTTGGTGATGTATGTATGGTGAACTATGTGGTTCCCTGAGCCGTTTTTTTTATTTTTTATATTTTTTTATTTATAAATGTACGTAATTCATGGCAGAACTCAAACTGGATCAACATTTATTTGTCTCTACTCATTGACCACTGAACACATTTTATTTCCAAAAACATAGTCCCATGAGGTCCACTGGCAGGGGTGTGATGTCGGCTCTGTGTGGGGGCCAGATGAACGTGTCTGGTGTGGGCCAGATCTGAGCCACAACAATATTACTATCTGGGTTTAACTTTAGTTCAACAAAATGACTGTTACAGAGCAACCAGACTTGTTAGCTGTACAATTACAAACTTTAATTTGTTTCACTGTTTTCACATTCCAGGTATTAATCTTACATCGCCACAAGTAAAAATGCATTACCTCATTGCTATGCATTCTGAAAACCTGCAGGAGGGCGGTTATGCTCATACCACTTTTGTCCACAGGGGCCGCCGGACTCAACCCAAATGAAAGTTCCTTGCAGCTGCTTTAAATTTGACTCTGGATTACTTTTAATGTAATCTTTCTATGAGCTATCCTAAAAATCATCGGACACTGTTGACAGTGTAACTGCATTGACAGTGTAATCTGAAAATCCTGTCTTGCCATCTATTGATTGGTTGGTTCTTGGTTTTGACCTTTGAACTCCTCCTCTAACCCACAGATTTACGGATGTGTGTATTTTTATAAACATATCGAGTGTTGAATTTATAGGCTGAGGCTGTGGTATTACAAGTGCTCATTTTCCCTGTACACACACCTCGAATATGTAGTACACATCCACACGGTGGGCTGACAACAAGCACTGGAAAGCACTGACCCGTCTGTCATGCTAAATTTGCCACTTACTTGGTAATTGCTCTGTCCTTGTATGGTTGGTTATGCTGCTGTGTGTGCGTGGATTTTTCTGTGCATGGTTTTTGTTTTGCCGCTGACGAGACGGCTGATCAGTACATGACTGCCGGTGCATAGTTGTGACAAAGCAATGCTATAAAAATAGCAAAAACAGATTAAATTTTGAACCAGAAGGTGGTGAGAAAAAATGCCTCACTTGTGAATAAAAATCAACGTAGCAGCAGGCAGAGACCAAGGTTAACTGTGGTCACAGAAAAAGTGATTCAGGGACTGAGTGCAAAGCGTAATGGCAGAAAAAAACTGACACAATGCGTGAGTAACAGATGAGGAACGTAAATAAATTAAAATAGCGCCGATGCTGGTTTGAGTCACACACTGTCACAGCTCAAAGCAAGCTCCAAGGACCCCACTCAAAGAATTTAAAACCA
Source organism: Diplodus puntazzo (assembly GCA_963678695.2). Classification (NCBI taxonomy): domain Eukaryota; kingdom Metazoa; phylum Chordata; class Actinopteri; order Spariformes; family Sparidae; genus Diplodus; species Diplodus puntazzo. The sequence goes on along the minus strand of OZ023159.1, from coordinate 23,149,147 downwards.
AACTGAGATATCTAAAATACTTAAAGTGCCTGTTTTATGACTGTACACTTGAAAAAGAAACTCGGTGAGGCTGAATAGTTATTGTTAAATCACTGTGGGGGTGAAACAAACCAGGCAAAAAAAAATAAATCTTGGCTATTTTTGAAATGTCAACTAATGTATTTTTATTTTTTTCTTATAACAGATTCAGTAAAAATGGCATTTTAACTATGCTACATTGTGACTAAACAATGGTCTGATGGTGCGACAGGAATCATGTATCATTTGGTCACTAATGTACTGTTGCTGGACAGATGCAGGCTGAAGGCTGGGCTCCCACTGGTGTGGATGCTGTGTGTATACATCTGTTTATGTGAAGATTCAAATGCACCCCAGACAACACACACACACACACACACACACACACACACACACACACACACACACACACACACACACACACACACACTGCTCAGAGTGAAAATACTGAATGCAAGCTTGAACATGTTGGCCAGTATATATCCAAATATAGAACACAGTATATATCTGTTGGTATCAGACGGTATCAGCTGTGTTAGCCATGGCTGGATAGGAAGCGATTCGAGCGGTAAACATGGATGTGATCTAATCATTTCCTCCTCTATGTGTCTCTATCTTGTCATTTTCTCTCTCCTTGTTCACCTTATCTGTCAATCCATCTCTTTGTCCAACCTTGTGTCCGAGTGACTGAAGTGTCCCTCACTACCTCCCTCTTAAATACCGCCTCTCTCTCCACTGTTTGAGAGCAGTGCTGATGAATCACCTCCCATTGCATGAAACTATTATTGCAGGGCCCCAGCTCAATTAGCACCACTTAGCTAGCCGTTAGCCACGTCTAGCCTTGACTGATGGACAGCATCAACTGCAACAGATACCCCAAATCCTGGCATGGAGGGAAATAAAATCGATGACACAACAGCTTTAAACTAATTAAGAGCATCAGACGATTAAAAGTTTTCAAAACACTGCACACTGGATAAGCTATTTGTGACTTGGCTTTTCTTTTAAGAAGTAACCAATTTAGCTTAATGCTACTTAAGACATGCTCCTTGGTCTTGGATGTAGACTTCGATTACAGTGAAATGTAGCTGGACATCCCTACAATTACAGCTTAGGTTGGAGCAGGCAATACAATGTTTAATCCAGTTCTCACTAAGGTTGTTCCAGTAATGATAATGGTGCCCCCCATGCAGCCTACAATGCTGGAATCTGAATTGGCAAGTTAACAAAGTTAGTCACAAAGTCAAGAACACTCTCATGGGAACCTGTTACTGCCCAGCATTGTAATATATGCATGAATGCAACTTAATCAACAATGCAACATCTTTAACATCCATCCGGGGTTATAAATACAAAGCTCCTAAAAAATGATCTGATGAGTACTCATAATTGGCATTATACACAAAGTCAAGGTTTCTTATCGGTAAAGAAATAATGGTATCTGTACGTCATTCTGTCACACACTTTTTCTGTAGGGTCTCTTGGTCTTTGAAAGGCTAAAACAACATTCCATCTGTGTATCGATTGAGAGCGATAGTTGTGCTTGCTAAGCTATGATTGGACGATTACTCTTTTGGGAACGAAGACTGGTGGGTACTAGTGAATAGACACACATATTATTGATGGTGTGATAACCTTTTTGGGATATTTCTAGAATGGATTGCTCATGGATTCATACTGTGTTGCGCTTCAGCATGGCTGGTGAAATATTGAAGGCGTTCGATGAATTTTGGGATTTGCCAGCCATTGCAGCCTGAAGGCAAAGAAGTTATTTTCCCGGCCCGTTGTCATCCATCAGGATGGTGTTGTTTGAGGTGTTGAGATGGAGGTGACTCTAAACGACTGCTTATTTCCATGAGCTTTGGCACATATCCATGTGGGGTACTTTTTTTTTTCCTTGCCCTGAAGGAAAAACTCATCAAAGTGACGTCAGGGTAAACATAGAAAGTGATGCTTTAGAAAACCAGATTAGGATATAGCTCTCGTAAAGGCACACGCAGAGAATTGCGGATGCGAACGCTCACTCTCTCACATTCACATCCACTCACACACAAGCTCCTGCTATCTTCAAAGTGATACTATAAACAAAGACGTGCCTAAAAGCTCAGATTACGATGCTGCGAGCACAAATATATACAAGTGCATTGATGTGCACGCATGGATGAATGCACAAACCTGCGTAAACACACACTCACACACACACACACAAACGAGAAGCAGGGCTGATTCAATGCACTACCTCTGTGTTTCCTCCCTAATGAAACAGCAATGAAGACTGCAGGTGGGAGTGAAGCTGACATTTTTTACTACAGGGAAGAATCACACACACACACACACACACACACACACACACACACACACACACACACACACACACACACACACACACACACAGTACAGACCGTTGCCAGCATACAACAGGCAAGATCAGAGGCTTTTATCAGCAACTATGTGGGCGGGATGGCTAATTAAAAGAGCTGATCTGTATTAATCTCTAATGTGATATTACTGGTTGAGACATGAAACAGTGAGAGTGCTTTTTCATATGAATGAGAGGGCGGGATTGATTACTACCTCTGACAATTAATCATGTGAATTGATTCCTGTTACCTATTGTTACCCGATGATTTAATGTGATCTGACACGATACGGTGTTCAGCGTATGCGTATAATGGGGGAACGCACTGGTGAATGGATGCAGTAATTAGAACCGGAGCATGGGCTTTTGCATTGTGTGTGTGAGTGTGGTTGTGCGTGTGTCATGTGTTTATGGTCGTGGGTGTATGTATGCTGTTTTTCCACATATAGTATTTTTGAATATATGTATGTAGGTTGACAGTTATCTGGTAAAGACGAAAAAAAAGAAACACATTCTTGTGCATGATGACTGTAATGACTGCTCCACTGTGATGTATCCCAGGAGGCGGCCATCATTTTTTTTCATTAAAGCACCCTATTAGCGCAGAAGTTTGGATCAAAGCTCTCCTGCGGCTCTCATTTGTTTCTTTATTGATTTTGATTATACAGTAGTTATTCATTATTCTCTGAATTTCTCACTATTTGGCCATTCTGATATCATTTAGCTGTAATTACACGGCACCACCGCGCTGTGTTATTGACACTCTGCTTAGTTCTGCCTCCCTGCCCTTCTGCCGCTGTGTACCGGTGCTCTAAAAGATAAAAATCTAATGAGGTGTTTGGATGTGCATGTGCGGGTCTTCTCTCCCTCAGAAAAGGCGCCCTCGGGCAAGATTAGTCTGTTTTTTGGAATTCATTTCGATTATTATCTTTCTCAAGTTATTCTTTTTTTTTTTGTCCCTTTCACGCTACCTTAGTATCATTCTGATACCATGTTATTTTACCGTATAATCCTGCTATGCGCATCCTTTCTGCCAAATGTATTGCATTATTTACTCAATTTTTAATTTAGAAGTTGCATTGCCTATGTAGTAGGCTTGACCTTGTTGTGTTTTCACTGTTGTTGCTGATGGTGTTAGTCATTTCCACAGCCTCGTGGGAGTTTTGTCTCACTTGTAAAATTTGTTTCTCTTCTCTGCCCACTCCGTCTACAGACTTTGTTATGTTGAATAAATTAAGCCTAACAAGAAGTGGCACGCTCTCAAGATGACCCCGGCCCGAGCCTGGTGGGCTATGTGAGGAAAATGTGCCATAGTTTATGACTGTGGCTGATGCAGCAAGAGTGGAAGCGGTGCCCTATTTCATGATCGTGATTAGATCCATAGATTAACAATGCTAATGGGCCCTGTTCAATACCAGAAACTGGGGTAATGTACTGTCCTCACTTCATACAGGGACATGCTATTTATCATGTGTGCGTGCGCTAAATAACGTTGTTTTATAATAATCATAAGCCCTTGCTTGCAGTGGCAGGGGAAAAAAAAGTTCAGTGTAATGATTTTATAGTATCTCCTGAAATGGCTGAACCATCTTTGTAATGTACAATATATGATACTTAAAGCACTGTTGAATTAAAGTAATAAGTACAAAGAAAGCACTTCAGAAAGTGATTTTCGGACTATTCTGTGCAACCTGTAACATTAAAAAGAAGGTTAAAATCTCATATTTTTAGACTTCCTCTTGGGGATGGAACACAAATCATGGCAGCAATTTTCCATGTTTCCAGTGAATTTTTTGCATTTTAGAGGAGAACAGTGAAAATTACCCAGGTATTAGAGCCAGAAACCCAAGGTTAAAAGGATGTGTGTCATTTGCACAAAAAGCTTTTATCTTTGTGTAGCATCACCCCAGTTGAAGTTAATTGTCGGATTCTGTTTGAGGTCTCAATTTTTTCTAAAAACTGTTAAGATTTAAAGAGTAAGCGTCCTTAGATATCAGAATAGCAGAAGTCAGTTTACCTTGATTTGGGTTCTATTGCATGTAAAATATCTCGGAAGATAAAAGACCGCACCAACTCAACCTCCTCTCTCCCACAGAAAACTCTGCTCCTGAAACACCTCATCAGGAGTCCGACCTTTAATTCTGTGACTTTGTGACATCACACTATGTCACCATGTCACACATTGGAATTGATTTGTGCCTAGTGGCTAGTTTGGCATGTAAGAGTTGATTTAACACAGCTGCACCGTTGTTGACTGCAATGCTGGGTCAGGCATGTGGGAGCTGACCAATCAGAGAAGACTGGGCGGGCCTTAAAGAGACATGAGCTAAAGCAGAGTGTTTCAGACAGAGTGGCAATACAGTGTTTTTTGAGCATTGGAGCACATAAACCTAAGTTACCCACAATGAAATTATGAACCTGAAAGTCAGCACGACATCTCTAATTATGTTCCACACAGATAAAAGCATTAATGAAAGCTTTGATTAACTCTCTCTTTTCACCTCTTCAGTGTTTACAGGATAACAAACACAATGCATACTTAAGTCTTGGAAGATTTAGAATACACAACTTTATGCTTAAAATAATTTCAGTTTATGGAACAATTTAATCCCCACAAAACAAACATTCTCACATCAAACTGTGACAGTGAACAAGTGTTTCTAGCTTCTAATATTTCATTTGATGTCTGTTTTGATACAAAGTGACAGGTCCGAACACTGCGTTGATGCCATTCAATAAAAATCGTTAATACTGCATTTCCGTTCTTGAGCCCTGTGCAGCAAAACAAAATCCTTCTACAGTCAAGTAATTACATCCTATTCTGTTGCTGAGCTGAGTCAGACTAACAGCCCCATGTCGGCTGCTTCACTTCTTGGTACAAAATGTGAACAAGCACGTCTGATCTTACATCACTGATTAATAACTTAAGTGCATATTCTGTGTCCTGATTGAAATTCTATTTAACATCTTGAATGGGGACAGAAAAAAACATGATTTCTCAGCCTTCTATGGCAGGAATGAAAAATAAGAAAAAACTCAAAAATCCAGTTAGACCTGAAGAGTTGCCCGCTTGTTTCGACTCTGAGATCTAGACTCCAATGTAACCATGTATACACACTCACCGAGTCCCCGATGTTTGTTTATGATAAATACTGTAGACATTTTTGACAGGCTTTTTGCGAAGATTTCCTGCTCGCGTCATATACTATTTGGATCAAATACGATTAATGTACCTCTGCATACGTACGCACACACAAATTTAACAACATTTGCATATTCAAGAAAACGTGAGTGGATACACACATAAGACAGTACAAGCAACACGCCGAAACACAAAAAGCAGTGACGCGGGTATATACGCACATGTTGCTGTGGTATGCATCATTGCATGCCTCAACACATAGGTAAGCCAACGCACAGCATGAGTTATTCATCAGCGCAAAGTCGTACATTTCATAAATGTTGGATTAACTCGTCATGGGTTATGCAGGCGCGCACACAGTGATGTATGGAGGGCGGTGCATCTGTCTTTATATCTTACATAAATAAATGTTACACTTTTCATTAACACAGGACATGTTTCAGTTCTGACACAACCATACACACACACACACACACACACACACACACACACACACACACACACACACACACACACACTGATAAATAATTTTGAGTCAATCTTTGTTTGTAAACCTGCAAAAGATGCTGTGAGCCTTTACCTCTCTAAAGGATGCCTGAACTGGTATCCAAATCCAGTTACACACACACACAGAGGTTTGAGGCTTTCCCCCCTTTTTTTATGTTTGAACCTTAAATCCACACAAGACTAGGGAAAGATGCAGGGCACAGGGTTAAGTGTTGTATGGTTTCAGTCGTTTGTAAAGACAAACTAACTTAACCGAGAGCTTTTGTTTGAGTGCTGGCTGTCTCCCTGGGATACTCTCTCTCTCTCTCTCTCTCTCTCTCTCTCTCTCTCTCTCTCTCGCTCTCTCTCTCTCTCTCTCTCTCTCTCTCTCACACTCACACACACACACACACACACACACACACACACACACACACACACACACACACACACACACACACACACAGCATAGGGGCCAAGATGTCTGCAGTCTCTGCTGGCACACACGAGGATTAAAAACACAGCAGCGGGGAGGAGGAATGAGAGAAAGAAAGAAAGAAAGAGGGCTGTCTGCCAACAAGAGGGAGAGAGAGAGAGGAAGAAAAGGGAGAGTCAAAGCAAGAGAGTTAACGGACAGAGAAATGGAACAACAAAAATGAGAGAGAAAGAGGCCCTGAGAGCACAACAACAGTGTCGCTGTTGGTGTTTGTCCCCGGAGAGAGAAAAATGCAGAATTCCCTTTAGGTACTTACAGTCATTTTCAATCACAGCAATGTGTGTGTGTGTGTGTGTGTGTGTGTGTGTGTGTGTGTGTGTGTGTGTGTGTTAGAAATACATATAGTCATATGTTATGTGTTTATGTTAAGGGGCATGCATAATCAATTTGCTTGTGTTCTTCTATTTGAAACATGTTTCTCTGCCCCATCCCTTTAACCAGGGTCACATGACTTGCTCATACTTGAATCTGATACCCCATATGCACGTACCTGGACTCCTGCAGGACACATCTGTCAACGTCTCTCCTCACGAGCGTCTGCGTCTGTGGCTGTCTTTTAATGCTGTTTAAATGAGGGAGTAATCTTCTGTGAATCACAGCTGAGCTGGCAATGGAGCTCTTAGTCACTAGTAAGGGAACCTCCAGTTAATGACAATGGGGACATAGTATAGTCAGTTCACTGCAACAATATGCATTTGGCTGGGTGCCAGTGGGTGTATGTGAGGGAGTCTGCAGTGTATGTACTCCTTACTTTGTAATCTTTAACTTAACCATTCAAGTTGATCACAACCATAAACCAAATACTGATGCTTCAGGTTGGCATCCGACTTGAGCTGCCAACCCAAAGTGTCAGTGTTTAAGGATCTGAGGATGAGAGTCAACAATGAGCTGTCTTTCTCCAGGAAGTTGCATTTTGTTGCTTTAACCAGTCAAGTGTCGCCTCTCCATAATCAGCTGGTAAATTGATGAATAAATCATCTCATCTTCAAAGTCCATCCTCTTGATAACTTCACCTCACCTTTAGAAAATAAAAAAAACATTCTGGTTTGTATCTCTCCAGAGTGCGTTGCAAGTTTCAACAGCAGTCCCCTAAAATTGCCCGACTTTATCACTTTGCTCTCCCTCCCTCTCTGCTTTTCCATATCATGACTTCAAGTATATTAGAAGGGTTTTATGTACTGTATTTCAACACCTCAGTCTCTGAGTATAGATTTGGCCCTGAAAAATAAATTGCCAGGATGATGGTGCAAGTGCACGCACACACACGCACACACACGCGCACACACACACCAAACACACACACACACACACACACACACACACACACACACACACACACACACACACACACACACACACACACACACACACATTCACAAAGTCTGTGGGGTTCCTTTAACAGAGGAGCAGAGGAAATGACCACCCTAGTGATAATAGTGTGTGTTTATCGCTCTTTCCTCCTTCTCTTGCCTCCCTCTTCTCTCCTCCCTTGATTGCACAACACAGAATTGAGGCCGAAAGTGTCTCTAAATGTGCTTACATGTACACGTACACTCTGACGATGTGTTTTGCTTATAGTGTATCGAAGCATCACAGATTGTTTTCTTCCTCCTCTATTTCTATTTTTACACTACTGTCTGTTTTTTTCCCAATTTCCCCATTGTCCCCTCAGCACCCTCTTGTGCTAGATTGCTTACAGATTGACTATTCTGTTCCACTCAAGCATATTTGGCCTGCAGAGGTCGATGACGCCATACTGTCCTGTTTTTTTCCCCCCTCACATTGTGACACGAACAAAAGTTTGGATCAGAACTAAGGTTTCATTCTCCCTCAAATGTCCCCCCACCCTTTTCTTTTATCTTTTTTTGCTGTTTTTTTTTGTTGTTGGAGCTGGGTTTGTTGGTGGAAGCTGTAAAGATGTCCAGATTTTAAAGCTGATGAACATCAGCAGGGCTTTGACAAGAGAGGTGAAAGAAGGAGGAATCGAGGGAGGGCGATGTGAGTGAGCATGGGCTGAAAGGGGACGGAGAAGAAAAAAGAGGAGGGAGAAGGGGATGAAAAGGATGGTCGGAGGGGAGAGGATAAGAGGGAAAGATAACAGGTACAAAATGTTCGATGGAAAATGTTAGAATGTAGAATACTACATTAATGGAAAGAAAAATTATAAGAAATATTTCTGGGAGGCGGAGGGAGCACTAGAGAAGCTATTTTCGATTAATGTTCACCTTCAGGTTAAGAGCTATGTTGTAATTTATTTAAGAAGTATTTTTCTCATGTTTGTAGAGAATCTCTTCCCATCCCAAAAGCAATCAAGAAATCAAATGGTCTGAGAAAATGAAATAAATAATACGCCCTGTATTTGTGGCTGCCTGTAATTAGGCCATTCAATTATTTCAACCCGGCCCTAATGAAGGAAAAGCTTACCTGTCTACCTACGTCTGCCCTCTCATGCGGTCTTCGCCCAAGCACTCGCCCAACATGACTGGAGTCTTCCACAAGGCTGGGCGTACATGATGCTAACAGCAAGCTATATGCACAGAAAGGAATAACAGAAAAAAATGCAGCTAATATTTCTCAATACTAACATTCTAGCTTGACTGTGGTGAGTGCTAACAGTAGCCATGTTCATTGTTTATGTCCATTATGATAAAATCAGACATCAGGTAGTAGGATACAGTTAGCGATGGCGGCGATGAGACAGAACACACCCCCAGCCAAAGAACGTGTGAGCCATTGGTCAAGCAACTCAGTACCTGCTAATCCAGTAAGCACACCTCAGAAGTGAGCAGTAACTGCTGGACTGTTTGGACCAAGGTAGGTTTGTAATGACTACAGATCACACACATCCCCCCGCGAGAGCTACAGGGCAGGTGATGTAGTCAGGCAGTGACTGTAATTTGTTTTGGAGGAGTGGCTTTGAATAAGGCCTGAAGGGAGGAGGTTGGGATTTTTTTTTGGTGTGATACTTCCGTGCTGACTTATCCAATGTTACCAACCCCTGGATTTAGAAAAATCAACACGGAATAATGTAATTTTTTCGGCTCGCTCCGTTCACACCAAACACCACAGGCAAACCAGCTACCTGTAAGTGAATCAACCTTAAAATAAACCTGTCATCCAGCAGGGGAAAGACTATTGGGAGCATGGGTCATTGGAATGAATGTGATTTAAGTCCTTGTAACTTCAGCTGGAATCCATCAGCTCTCCTCCAAGGTGCGCCGTAATTTACCACCCTCTGGAGTTTGTTCACCATCCAATTAAGTAAGCTGACCCATGTGACAGCCCCCCCCCCAAAAAAACGCTATTTACTGTGTTTCTTCGGCTGCAGCCTTACCTCAAAGAGCACGCAGTAAAAAAGTGACGTCTCTACAAAGGTTACCTCTGTAACTCTCCAGGTTATGAGACAGTTTATATAAGCGTGCAGCACTAGCTGTCAATTACAGGGAAAAAAGGACATCAAGACAGTGGGTGTAAAGTAAGATTGTCGGCGGGATGAAGGCGGCGTTTGTGTTCGTTAGGCGTTTTCTTTTGGTGAGCCCCACCACTCTATCATAGTCCTGAGCTGGCTAATTAGGCCTCGCAGATATGGATGGGGTTTATGTGTACAGCCTCGCCTAGCATCATTCTGTCACTCATCGAAATGACCCGTGTTCGCCCACCTGAGCACACTCAATCACCAGGACGGACTCATATGCATACACGTATGCGAGCGTGAATGCATGCAGATGCAAACACACACACACACACGCAGGCAGGCAGGCAGGCACTGGGTTCACGCTCATACTGAATTCATTGAATATGCTGAGGGGATCAGCAGGTTCATCCCGACTGTACAGTAAACACACATGCGTGCTATGGGTCACATTTGAGGTGTGCAGTCGCATCTAAACACACACACACACACACAAACACACACACACACACACACTGTACTTTTCTGAATGTTTTTTGTAGGCCACGCTTTAAATAACCTTCCAATCCCATTGGCTTATTCCCTTTGCTCTAATACCCATTCCTCCCTCACTCCCACTCCCGCTCCTCGCCCTCCCTCCTGTCTCCCCCATTCTTCGTCTCCTCACCCTCCATGCCCCTGTTAAACCCTCCTGGGAACCTGCGTTGCGGGATGTGTGGCTAATTAAGGCGACCTAGACGGACCCTGCGTGTTCGAGTCCCTCTCCTTGGAGAGGTACAGTGTCACAGAGCGAGCAGCAGTGCCGATGCTAACACTAACTTCCTGTCCCCCATGTGGGTGTGTGTGTGTGTGTGTGTGTGTGTGTGTGTGTGTGTGTGCGTGTGTGTGTCTGTGAGGAGGTGTCAAATGTTGGAGGTATACCAGTCCCTCTCCGCTCTTCTTTTTCTCTTTGTTTGCTCTTATTCCCATTCCTTCCTTCCCTGCGTCCCATATGTCCTCCCTCTGTTTCATACCCAACAATTTGTCCTCTTTTTGCTCCCTCACCCGGCGCTCTTCTCCTTTCCCGCTGTCTGTCCCTTTTCCCTTCCTTTTTCCAAATGGGCTCCACTCTTTCATTCTGCCCTCCCACTTTTTGCCTCCCCACACTTCTTGAGCAACAGGGAACCCCAGGGCCCCATCGCTGCTGTTTAATTAATTCTTTTCATCGTGTAAATCAAAAAAACCAAGCTCCTGTCCTTGACTTGAGAGCTCTCGAGCATGCACTAGTGAAAGAACGACACAAACAAACTGAGGGGACCGAGCGCCTCCGTCTCCCAGGAGGAGGCTAAAAGGATCCGCTGAAAGAAGAAAAGGAAAAGACATTAAAAGTTGCTTTAGTTGTGAGAATGTGAGATGGGAGATTGTATTCCAATTGGCAGGGAGGGGACGGGGAGTAAATGAAAGGGAGTTGGATGACCAAGTTTGCAAGGGCCAAAAAGAGGACTGTAAGAAGTAGATGAGTAGTTTTTTGGTCATAAACACAATTTATAAAAGAACGAAACCCATTATACCCCAACTTTGTTTGGGCCACGCTGAGAGAGGACGAGAGCAGCGGGGGGAGGAACGGAACGACATCTCTGCTTTGACCAAATATCTGAATATTTCCACTTTAACGAGCGGCTTACAGAGAAGTAATGAGGAGATGGATTGTGGGAAAAGGAGGGGGAGGGAGAAAACCAAACGCAAGAAAAACGATTTTACGTCCTTCTTTCATGACTCTGATGAATGCCTGCATTTTTAGCAGTGAGCTGGAGGAGAGGAAGACGGTGAAAGAGGGACTAAAGGATAGCAAAAAAAAAAAAAAAGGAGACAAGCAGCTGTATGCGAAGCATGGCTCTCTTTCCATGGTTATTTCCATGTTTAGACAGTGAGGTAAGCGAAGGATGAGGATGACAGAGGGGAAGGGGAGGACAGGAATCGAAGCGGGGGGGCAGTTGGGAGGTGAGGCGATGTCTTTGCTTCAAGGCTCCTGTGAAGGCTTGTCTTCTCAACAGCAAGTCAACAATGATGACTTGCTGTTGGGACAATGATGGAGACAGAGAAGGGGAAGCAGGTAGACGATGACAAAGGTTGAGCTTCACAGAGGTTGGCCTTGAGGTTGGTACATTCCTTTGGGAGCTTGGAAGTAAAAAGGAATGAAAAGTACTCATCCATTCATTTAGACTGAACGTTTCCATGACTTGCCAATCATGTGCCATGGCAGCTTTTTGGCGTCATATCCCCCGGGCTTTTCTCTGTTGACAAAGATTCCATGTTTCTGTTGGCGGTCTCGCTCATTCAAGGCACTAATGACCCAGTTCTTCTGTAGTTATTCCAAAGTAAACTTGTGAAGCTACCATCAAAAAAAACACATCATTTTCTGTGTGCCAGTTTATTAGTCCCTGGATAAAGTTATCCAAGGAGCCATTTTACACTTTGTTACTTCCAGCAGGGCAACCAATATTTACACCCATTGCATCATCTAAAAATACCAACGGGGACAGCTGGAGTCCAGTCTTGGCAATGCACCTTCATTTTGATTTATTCTGCTGCAGCCATGGCTATTGGGCAGTGTGCATCACTGGACAGCTGACTTTGTCTGAGTTACAAATTTATAATTCAAGCAAAATACAGGTTGCATATGTGTCAGAGGCAAGTGTATAGGTACGGTTGGAAAGATGCCTCCCATAAGGAGGCTTCCTGAAAGAGTTAAATGACCCAGAGCTATCAATACAACAGCCATGATATGAACTGATTGAATTTTCTTAAATGTTTTGACAGTGAAACGTTAATATTGCAGTGTCTCAAGGATATAAACATACATTCTCCGCCGGTTCCTGGCCACAATCATGGACAGCAGTGGTTTTACCTCAAAGGCATGTTCTCTAAACTATTTATTTCGTCTTGACTTCTCTTCTTGTCCACATTAAGTTTTGCATTGAGGTCAAGTCAAAGCAGACAGGAAATCAATAAGGACATCATTTTTTTTTCTTTTTGAAAACTCAGATCTCGCCCATCACTTGCCTCCTGACAGATTTTCAACAGTTTGTGATTCGAGCCGGTGACCTCTTCGCCCTGAGAGCTCGGGGCTTTAACCTCGGGTCACCTGCTGTGTCTTTATTCACACACACAATCTGGCACGTCATCCCGCCCACGGAGGGGCACATCAGATGTTTAACAATGAAAAGAAAGCAGTAATACGTCTCTGCTTAGGGCTGTCTGTGCTTCCTGGTGTGATAGTGAAATACTTCCTTCCCTTCTTGCTGTCAGTAATTGGTTCCTCCTGTCAATAAAAGGTTTACATGTGTTTTCTGAGCTGACAACAGCACCTGTCCTCACATCTGATGCCTCCCTCTCTCACTACCCCCTCATCTCTCCATCACTCTCGGTCTTCCTCTCACTTCCGGACCCTCTTCCTGTTTGCTCCTGCTCTATGCCTTTGTTTCTGTTTATATGTGGCTCATTCTACTTCTCCTTCTCTCTCATTATCTATTTCCATCTCCGTTTCAGTTTCTTAACAAGCTGCTTCCTGTCTGTCTGGCACAGCTGTTGATTACCTAATTACCTAGCCTTTCACAAACACACACACAGCAAATCAACACACACATTCACACATTTCTCTCTCTCTCACAGATTGCTATGACAAGTTATTGTTTACAAGCTTGATTAGATTATGCGATGCCGTGCATGTGTCTGAGTGTGTGTGTGTGTGTGTGTGTGTGTGTGCGCGTGTGTAACTAGCATGTCCAAATACAGTGTCATTTTCAGCTCATTTCCGATTTTTAATAACACAATACCTGTAACTTTACAACAACAGATTGGGCTCCTATACAGACCTCATTATACAACTGATTTACATGCGAGCTAATTAATAGAGGAGGCACTGGTATAGGTTAAAGAAACAAGACCATGGCATGCAGATTGAGGTAGAATTTACCTCTTCATTTGCAAATTAAGGTTTCTTTGGGTTACATTTTCCTCCTATCACAACGCTGCATTTATGGTCAGTTTAGATGTGGGAACGAAAATCCCTTATTTTATTTATTTGTTTTTTAGATACCTGTTTTGGGCGACACAAACAGGGTGCAGCTGTCACAAGGTCTTGTTAAAAACATCAGTTTTCCTTTTCGCACAAACATGGCTGTTAATAGTCCTGTGTCACCTTTACTAATGTTGGAACACTGTCTACGAACACTACCAACATAGAAAGTTAGATAATAAACGTAATGTGAGCGGAACATGACATGTCCACATCTGAACGCATCTGTGGTTTACAGAAACGTTAACTGCTAACATTTCGCCCCGGTCACTTGGCTGAGTAAGTACAGGCAGAAGGTCCTGTGCTCTGATGCATGCATATTCATGTGAGCGAAGCATTGCTTTGCAATTAACATGGAGCAATGGCAAGTTGGCTTTTGCTCATTACTATGGTAATCATCTGGGCAATATACCAGGCAGTACTATACCAACAGAATGTTAAATGCACTTGAAAATACACTGTTTTACACTCTGCAAAGAAGATGTACTGCCTTTACACAACTGAGGAGAACAAGGGAGCTCATACTGAGCACGTGCAATAAGATGCTAACTGTCAGCTGTTCACCTGGAATTTGGGTCAAAAATTAAAGCTGGATCACGTTCCCACCACAGACGAAAGCACTCTTTCTCTCTGTTTTGTTGTACTTAGAGATTATGTTTTATTTTGTTTTGTTTAATTCATTGGCACGAACAAATGGCAAAACCTGAAAGAAAGGGGACCTCCCATCCATGCAGGTGAGACATAAAAAGTCCGACCGGTGTAGCAAAAATATCTCAACCCTAGAGGAAAGGTAGAGAACAACCAAGCCCGGAACATCAAACCAAACACAGGGGAGCGTGGACAAACAGCGGAATCCATAAATAGCACGCACGGACAGTAAAGTAGCCATAAAGCAGGGGAAATGACAGTGTGGTAATGATAGTAAATGTGTTTCAGTTTTAATGCTAATCTGAAGAGATGGAAAGGATAATAGTGTGTGTTGCATTTCTTTCTCGGTGTGTGTGTGTGTGTCAATATTTTTGTCTTATATGATATGGCATTTCACTGGCATATTTCCCCATGTTTACAAATATTGCTTTGGGCTGAAACATTAGGTGGGACATAAGAGAATTGTTTTTCGGATCGGATCCTCTTAAGGATTTGACTAAAGCCCAGCCAATGATGCAAGTTAGTCGACTACAAGTAAAATCCATTTCCATCCCTCTGTCTCGCCATCTTCCCTCATCTTTTCCTCGCTCCCATTTTCGATCTCTCTCCCTCATGTAATTAAATCCAAAGGTGTTTGTTTTTTTGGCATGAGATGGAGTACAGAAGTGCTTATTGCCGAAGAAAAAAAAACAACAAATAGCAGATGAAATAGGTCACCTATTAAATGAAATAACAGCTCTGTCCCATTTCGCCTCGTCCACACCCTCCCCTCTCTGGAACTATTGACTTTTCACCCTCTTCTCGTGCTCCACGCCACCTCATTTGAGCATCGGTGGAAAACCTCTTGTTCTCTCTCTCGCTCTATCCCTCCCTCTCTCTACTTTCTCTGTGATTAACGGTTCTGATTATGTGTGCCAGGATACCCATTAGCTTGGACACATGCAAAGGCCTCTGCCCTGCTTTCCATTACACACAAACTCGTACGCAAGCACACACATTACGCGCAGTTTCGAGTTTAACCCACAAACACACTCGCAGCCCCACATTTACACACGCTTCCACGCACTCCCTCTCTCACATGCAGAGGCACGAACGCTCTCGAGACTAATTATCAGTCAGGTGTGTCATCTTATATTTATTTGGGCCAGTGAGGTGCTAACAAGCATTTCTCTTTCCACTTTAGCTTTTTCACCATTTTGCCATCTGTCTGTCTCTCATTGTTTTTTGCTTCTGTCTCATCATTTTCTTCTCTTTCTCTCTCTCTCTCTCTCTCTTTCTCTTTCTCTTTGTCTTTCTCCCTCCCTGGCCCAGTATTGCTGATGGAAGAGTTTTGCAGGTTGTGTTCGATGTCAGATCCGATGAAAAACTGCCAGAAACAAGGGGGTGAAAAGGGAAGCGCTACACTGAATAAAAAATCCAACAGAGACACAGGTGTGGTTTTCGTGTCAGACGAGTTTTTATTCAAGGAAGACGGTCTGCAGTCTTGCGGTACTCCCTGTGATATAGTGGCAAACAGAAAAGGGTGAAGGGACTCTGACCTCCAGCTGGTCACTCTCACAAGACAAATAACCACCAACAAAGTCCGATATAAACAGAACTCTAAGTGAATTCCTTAAAAGCACAGCATAGCACAGCACAGCACAGAGATTTTCCCGACCTATAGGTGTTTGAGGCGTTTGTGTATGTGCAAAGTCCGATACAGTAGACGTGAGCATGCACCGAGTTGGTTTGCGATTGGCCATTATACACAAACAGAAAAAAGCAAACACTCGCACTTGCTATGACTATAATTGCTGTTGCTAGGCAGTCACATAATTGTCTGATCATCTCCTGCACGTTGACGTTAGTAACCGCTGTCTGTGATATCCACTGACAGCAGCTACAGAGTCGGGAAAATCTCTCAGGAATCTCATTTTGACAACATGCTGGTTAATGTTGCCGTCGAAATTTGGAGCCGTCACATGAAGCAAGTTTTACAAGCATGCTAGATATCACTGGTGGATACAACTTTAACCCTCTCTTTGCTGAGACCTCCATAACGTGTAGAGCTGGTGCCCTAATGCATTATTAATAATAGCTTGTTACTAGCACGTTGGTGATTTGTCAAGTTTCTCTGCCCGCACACAAATGAATGATAAACTAGAATGGCACTCAGCGCAGTGCATCCCTCCACCAAGGCCCAACAGTCCCCTTTAATTCAATCAAGCGTAATCCAATATCCCACTTAATTTCCTCATTCTGAATTATAAACTACCCATAATTGCTTAACCATTATTTCACTTCATCAGATTTAGGCTCTGCGTCAAATTGTACTCTCCGATAGATACCAAACATTTCCTGTATCTGTCACATTATCCTGATTGCACCAAAAGTCAGTATGGTCCATTCTGGGCCAAGACACCATCCTCCGTCCAAGTAGGATCCATGTGGATCCCTTCATTAGTCTTTGTGTAATCTAGCTGACAAACCAACCAACAGTCAAAGAGACAGGTGAAAACACAACCTCCTTAGCAAAGGTGATTAATCGTTTAAACACAGCAAAAAGTAGATTACTGTGCCATCTTTACAATTGTAGAGGCTTGTTTATTTGTACACTAACTGTATCCCTCAACAACCTGCTTAACCCTAACATCTTTCTTTCTCAATTCCATCCACATGTATTACAGCAGTAGCTTTGCCTGCATGATTGTTTCCGTATGTGCATTTACAGTGTTCGCGTTTAAAGCCAGCCAGATGTGAACCTCTTACATCTCAACGAATAGTTTGGTCAAAGTTAACCCCAAGCCATCTTTATGCTCAACCTCATATATATCGTAACAGATACACTTCATAGCACATACAATTGTACTCACATGCAGTCAGATATTATGACATTCATGCGTAGCCTGAACAGATGTGTCTGCAGACATCACAATGTGTCATCACATGCATGCATGACGGATGAACATGCCTCATGAGTAGAGAGAAACTTACAGCACCAGAGAGGTCTGTCACTGTTTACCTCTCTTCTCCTTCACACTGACATTTATATGTAATACTGGCCCATTGTTATATACATATATTACAGCTTCTGTTATTTCTATAGCTGTAACTGCTAGTAACCACCATCATGTTTCACATTATTGTAGATAAACTCATATGGTGCTTGATGCTGATCATCTTATGCTGCTTTCAAATTGAAATGCTGAGACTCATCAGTCCAAACAATCTTATCCATCAGGAGTGTGAAAACTGAGTGGAGGGCAGTAGATACGGCATTCTCTGCAGATCTGTTGGTTCTGATGGCATACTGGTGAGGGTTTGGGCAGGGATGATGTCTTTGAAGAGCTGGAGAACACAATTTACTTCATCGGGATAGCGGAGAGAGCCATATGGTCGCAGTCATTAAGACTCGACACAGCAGATTTTTTTAGTTGCAGGAACGATGAGGGCTGACTTGAGGCAGGGGAAAACACTCTCTGAGTCACTCCCTTTCAATATGTCTTTTTTCCTCATTTTTGTGTCATATAGGGAACCTGAAACAAGGAGCCAGCAACTGATTCATTTAAAAAAAAATAGTAGTGACCATGGGCTCCAAGAAGATTCTATTAAAATATACAGTAATGTATATTGTGAATGCCCCACTAGTTAAATCTCTTCTGCAGCTACAGAGTCCTGTCATGAGCTGTGTACACCTGTTGTTGTGTCCTGTGTGTGTATGTGTGTGCATGTTTGTCACCAAGTTAACTTTATTGGAAAACAGAGTTAAGTGTGATTCATACCCTTCTGAGAAGAATTAAGGTAACCCTCCAGGGAATTTTTATTTCGAGGTAATTTCCCTTCTAGTGTGTGTGTGTGTGTGTGTGTGTGTGTGTGTGTGTGTTTGTGTGAGCTGAGCTGGCTGGCATTGGGCCACAGTGTAGCCAAAACCTTGGCCCCTAAGGCTAAACAATTCTTCCGCTCTGATTAGCACATTAGCATGTCCCAACAAATGGCCAAAGACATTAGCATGGGAGCTAACAAAAAGGGTATTGACCGGGGCATTGGTGACATTTTATGCTAGTGCACTGTAAATCGATGCTCTGCTAAACAGAGGTAAGTGGCTGATAATGTGCTTTTAGAGAGGCCAGTGTGGGAGGATGGAGGATATCGGCACGCCAGACAGGAAATAAGAGGAAGTAGCACAAGGTTTCAATTAGAATATGACTTTAGGGTAAAGAGGAGGAGGGGTCATTCAACTAATTTGTTTACACGTTAAATACAAATGAAACAATGCTGTATTGTGTGCCGCACACAAGCACACACTCTGTATTAAGTGTTTGAATGGCTTTTGATTACAATTTCATTCTCAATTCACTTTCCACGCTAATGCGTTTTCTCACAATCCGAATGCTTTGTTTCTAATCTCCTAATTCGATATGGCTTTTTTCTGAAAGTTGCCTCGGAGTAACACCGGGAAAAGTTTTTTTTTTTGTTCTTCTTGGAACTTG
Source organism: Diplodus puntazzo (assembly GCA_963678695.2). Taxonomy (NCBI): domain Eukaryota; kingdom Metazoa; phylum Chordata; class Actinopteri; order Spariformes; family Sparidae; genus Diplodus; species Diplodus puntazzo. The sequence continues at coordinate 23,130,060 of OZ023159.1, read as the reverse complement.
TACAAGAAAGAAAAAAAGGAGCCAACTTTCTTCAAGACGAGCGAGCGAGGAGAGACAGAAACAATGGTGTCGCTGCACTTTTAAGGCTGACACAGTTTAAGGCCGTCGTGATGAAAAGGGGATTTATGTTGATACTTTTAATCCGTCAGGCTGATGTGTCGGGGTTGCTGTGCCCTCGAGCAAGGCACATGGCCCGGATTAATCGCATGTGATCCCCACAGACAGCTACTGACTCTCTCTCTCTCTCTCTCTCTCTCTTTTTTCCATTTTTTTTCCTGCGCATACAGTGAGAGTGTGTGTCAGGAGAGGAACATGTACTAATAGGTGACATGCATGCGCGCACACACACACACACACACACACACACACACACACACACACACACACACACACACACACACACACACACAGATTTATGCACAAGCACACACTTATTCCACCTTTTGTAGTTTGATTTAAAGGTTCACGGAAGATTTATCCGCCTACATTTTCACACATACACACACTTGTTCAACCTTTGAAACCTGCACTTATAAGTTCATGGGAGATTAATTCTCAGGCTCTTTTTCTGTCACAAACCGGTGCTTCTTTTCAGCTTCTCTCTCTCAGCTTGATGTCTCTCACCACAAAAGTGCCCACATAGATAAACATGCGCACGATGATTGGCACATGCAACACATATCGGTACATGCGATACGGATGAGCCTCACTTTCTTTTGTTTCACTGACTTTTCCCCCAAAAGTGTTATTGTACACTAGCAAAACAATCAACGGCGGATCAATAAAAACACTTTGATTCGAGGAGTTTTTCGCGTTGAGAAAACGAACGAAGAGAAGATGAAAACGGTACAGAAGAAAGTAACTTCTAACAAAGCAGACGCCGAATCACTTCGAGCTACTCCACCATTTTCATCAACTGTCTCGCAGGTGCTCATTGATTTTTGTTGTTTGAGTTTTTTCTGAACTTCCAGCTTTGTTCGGGGGGGTTATGGAGTGTGTTTGTAAGTCGCTGAAATGCGACAAAAACCTCTGAAATACTTTTTTTATTTTGAATTCTCGCTGGAGAACAAATCTTAACAATGTCTGACTACTCATCTTTAAGTCTAAGTCTGAGACACTCACAGTGTGTTTTTAAGAACGGTGGCTGTAAAACACTGAGGGAAAAGGCCAGTGTTTGGACCAGTCAGCAGTGTTCAGCCCTTTATTGGAGCGTACAACGGGAGATTTGTGGGGAGAGGAATTATACAACTGGAACACATGTATAGGTAAGGTTCCTGTAGTGAAAATGTGACACACATACACACACACACACACACACACACACACACAGACCCAAAAAGATACATACGCGACAAAAAAGTATTACATGCATATTAAAACGTACAGGTTGTGCGTTAATTATCGTGTGTGACACTCCTAGTCTTGTCCCCGTCTCTCCCTCTTGTTCACATTCTGTATCTGTCACCTTCTGTCTGACTCCCCTGTCTCAACCTCTTGCTCCCTCACTACAACCGACTCCCTGTTTTCCCTCCTTCGTCATCTCTTCATGGCTCTCTCTCCTCTCTCTCCCCCTCTCTCTTTCTTACACACACACACAGATTTGCAAAGAGCTCTCTGTTCTGTCCGCTAATTTTCTCTTCTTCCCTCTCGCACTCGGCTCGCCTCACCTCTCTCTCGCCGTCTTCCTGCCTGCCCTCATTTTTCATCAGTAACTAATAGCGCCGGACTCACCACTTAGGCTCAGCAGAAGTGTGTGTTTGTGCATGTGTGTCACATTTGTTTCTTGATTCCTTTCATAATGAATTATGCTTTCTCCGGGATGCTAGACTTCATGCTGGCGAGTAAGTGCTCCACGCACGCTGTCAGGTCTCCCTACTGCAAACATAGGGAAACTCAGGAAGGCTCCATGTGGAATTTCTGCAGTTAAGTCACTTAAAGGGGCACTCTGAAGATTTTACTCATGGAGATCACGTTGCTTGTCATGAGTAGAACTGCTCAGCCTGCGAAAACAGTTGTATCATGGCTTTTGTGGGTCTGGAGGAGCGCTGTCAAATCTGAGAAAATAACCCAACTAATGTCATTAGCTTAGGCTCGGAGTCCAATCATTTAGAACAGAAAAACTGGCAAGAAAGATAGCATCCAGATGCGTTATGGGAAATGTAGGATCCATGATTTAGAGTTTGGCCTTTAATGTTGCATTATCAATGACCTTACATCTAAGAAAAATAAGATGCTGCCTGCTCATTTAAAAATAGATAAGTAGAGTGCCTGCAACTAGGGATGTAACGGTATGAAAATTTCACACCGTGGTAATAGTGACCACAATTATCATGGTTATCAGTATACTGCGGCATTTTTAAAATGTCTTCAAAATGTTGAAAAAACACTGATAAACTGAAATAATTTCACCAAGATTTATAGTTAAATAAATGTATTATATATTAAAATAGTCCAAATCCAAAACCTTAACAAAACACTGCAAAATCAACATTAAACAAGTGTAAAAGAATGCATCAAAGTTCTTTGAAACGTGTCCTTTAATGTCTGCGTTACAGAGGTAGAATGAGTTGTAGTGGCAGCAGGACTCGATTGGCCAGCAGACCCTCTCTGTGAAAAAAATGAATAGAAAATGTCATAATTAATTATCACTGTCATTGTTACTTAATACTATGGGTGCAACCAACAGATCACAAAACTCACAATTTAGATCATATCACTTTTGTTAGAAACAGGTTGGATCGTTTTTTAGATCAAAACAAAAAGGATTATTGTTAAATTAGTTATGAATACTCTATTTTGGCTCTTATCTCTATCTAGACATTTGTTATATTCACCATTTTATATTTTTCTTTATATATAGTCTATTCTACAAATAATCCACAAGTATTATATATTTCTGATATTACGTATATATATTGGCTGTCTGTCTCTCTGTCTGCTTGCTCGTCTGTTGTCAGTGGACTCGGTAAGTCTGATTGGTCAGATGGCTGCTGAGCCACAGGTAGACGCTGCTCTGGTGAACAGAGCTGAGATGAAAGTCAGTCATCTCAGTCAGTTTGCGTTCACTAACTCAGTCCACCCAGTACGTGTTTGTCTCAAATCCTCCTCACTGCAGCTCTGCGTCAATATTTGGGGAATTATTAGGTCGACTTTAAAAAGTGAAAATCTACAATTAATAAGCGGATCAGATAACGTGCCAAATCACTGATCAACTTTGTCTGTTATACCACTATATGGTCAGTGACAGTGACAGCAAATTAGACGGAGAATACTCGACATACACATACATCATGCACCCGAGCTTAAGGTTAGCTTGGTAACCATAGTTATAGACTGCGGCAGTTACCATGGTAATTAAAAGTTAACTGGTAACCTTCACCGTCGGGAATTTTACCATGGTTTACCGTGACACTGGTAACCGTTACATCCCTACCTGCAACTGAAAGGTCACAGCTGATCAAACCAAGACATTCAGAAAAGGAACAGTGCACGCACAATGCTATCATCCTCCTTTAAGAAATAACTACAAGTGGCACTCAACCCCTCAGTCCCTGTAGACTATGGCTGTTCTGGTAGCTCTTACTAAGTAAATGTGCACAGGACATTTGGTGTGAAAGTTGAAGAATAAGATGCTTGCTCGGTCAATAACACCTGAATAAACAACGTTTAAAAAGAAGAAGAAGACTGCTGCTGCTTCTGTTCACTCTTACTAATTCTTCAGGAGTCAGGAGGAAGTGAGGTATTGATGGACAACAAATCTGCTTCCTATGTGCACTTTTTCTCAGTAAGTGTGTGTGTGTGTGGCATTGATCTAAGGAAACAGCTCCTATAAATTCAATCAGTCCTATCCATTCTCTGGCTGTTGACTTTTAGCTGCCTGGCTCCCACCTTGAGAAGCACGGCTACTTTTATGGAGATGGGCCATTCATTTTCCTCTTTCTTTCCCCTCTCTCTGCATTCTTCTCCATCGCTCTTTTTCACCTGCACATTGACTTTTCATTTTATGCCTCTGCATGACTGTTATTTGTTTTTGTCTCTGTCTGAAGGCGCTCTCATTGAAGAAAGAAAAAAAATACCATGTGTTAGCTTTCTATTCTGAGCTGGAACAAAACACAAATTTTATATAAAGACAACCAAATGGCAGTTACTGTTTGCTGGTGAAGGACATTGCGTATTTTTTAACTACAAGGAAAAATACATAACGCTTGGAGTCATGTACAGTATCAGAATACTATGACAAGAGTTGTGGTACATCAAACACTGATAACACAATGAAAAGCACAATGAATAACACAATGTACACGAGAACATTGTCTACACAAAGTTTACTAAAAAGAACGTTTTTGAACAACTCACATTAGCATTAGCTTGTTGCGCTCGCCGCCATCATGGCAATGGAGAAGCATCGATTTCCGAATGTGACGTAACTTGGACAAAAGTTATGGTGGAAAGCTCCTAAAGCTTAGTTCCATATAAATGCACACTGGCAAAAAACAATACTGACCTTGAAGTTGAAAAAGGAGCCTTATATAAGAAAGAATACTAAAATCAAAAGCTGGAAAAGTCACATGAGATATCGCGTGGATAGTTCTTGCCGGAAGACAGTTTCACCGTAACTCTCCTCCAGGTTACGTCGCATTCTGAGATCGATACGTCTCGGCTGCCATGACGGCGGCTAGCGGAACAAGCATCTGCTGAGGTGAGTTGTTCAAAAACTTTCTTTTTAGTAAACTCTGTACACAAACAATGTTCTCAACGCTCGTGTTCATGTGTAGAGACCCTGGTGATACTATGAGCAAAGTTTCATGTTATATTGAGCCTTCTTAGTGTTTTGAAAATAGCGATTTTGATGCTATCGCTAAAGTGCCCTTAGCACTCCCATTGAAAATTTGTTTGACCCGAAAACGAAAATACAGTAAATCTTAAAAGCGCCTCTTTCGTCATAATTATGCTTTTACAGGAAGGTTTGACTCAGGTACAATGAATGTACACAGCTGCACTCCATCACTGCTTGGGTCAGATAACTTTGAAAAATTGTCAGATACTGAACACAACTTGCACGACAATTTGGCAACTGATTTAATCGATTGGTTGTTGAAATGTAATCCAAGTTGATTATGTATTTACATATGTCTCATAATGTGATTATATTATCCCTGACTCTGTTCATGGTCAAGTGCCTTGTAGTGTGGATGTCATTTTCAGAAAGCTCGCCTGATTGTACTGTTGGGGGGAAATTAATCTGTATGCATCTACTGTCCTGCGTTTAACCTTTAACCATCATCCAGGGGAAACTTGGCTCAGCACACATGCTCTTCTGTGCAACACCCTGCATAATATTACGCACACTTAGACAGATTGAAACATGTGAGCTGTTTGAACAAACCAGTCAAAAACTGCTGGATATTCTGTCTTTGGACGGTTTTGACTTGCTTCATTTTGAGGACACCGCAACAACACTTTGGATGGACAAGAAACAGTAGAAGGGATGCCGGAATAGCAAGCAGGTTTTACATTTCCTGGTGTGTGTTTAATACAAACTGTAAAGTGTTTCATTTAGGAACAAGGAGGCGATGTGTGGGAGGAACTGTCTTGGATTATCTTTGAACAATTTCACACCTGTGCACATGTGGCCAATGCCTGCCAGTGCCATAAAACAGGTTTTACAGTTAGGGTTAGGGTTAAATTTCTTCTGGACAACACTTAAGTTCAAGTCAAAGACTTAAAGCCATTCTTTTAGGCTGTTCAATCAGCATCTAACAGAGCATGTAAGGTCCTTGCAGGACCAAGGTGAGAGCTGTACCTCCCTTGTGGCACTGCTTAGGTCTAGGTATCTGAGGGCTGGGGAAGGAACATATCAAACCTGTGGATGTTAAGGGGTTGAGGGATATACAGCGGGAGAAGATGATCTGGCTGTTTTCATTTATATGCCATTTGTGTCAGTCTGCGTGGAATCATTACCAAGTTTTGGTATTCACAGCTGCTGTTTCCGCCATCTGTTATGTGTGTGAGAGCTGCTCAAATCGAAAGTCTGACTTAGTCTTCTTCTGCAAGATGTCTCATCAAAGAGGATCTGTGTATAAACCTCCTTTCCGTCACTCTCTCCTCTCTCGCCGTCTCCTCCATAAAGTGACCCGTCTGCCCGCCACTCTAATCGACAGTAAGTGTTCCGATGCCAGAGGTGTCAACACACACACAGTGTCCTCGCATTTACTTGCCAATTGACTCCGAGAACAGTGTGTGGGAGAGAGCACGCCTCTGTATTTGTGTGTGTGTGTGCGGAGACCTTTCTGAAAGCCGAACTCTGCCCTATACAGGACAAACGAGGTTGGCAAGTGCTGTCGTTTACAACGCATTAATGCAAACACACAAACATGCACTAACAACGGGGGCATTTGGAGGCTGTACATCGACCTTTTTTCTTTTAATCTTTTACGCAACTTGTTACCTCCCTCTTTCTTTCTTTTTTTCCGCTCTCACTTTCTTCTCCTCCCCCTAATCCTGTTCCTCTCCGGCCCTGATAGTTTGATTGACAGGGTCACTGGTGTGAGCAGGAGAATTGAACCTGCAGGCTCGTTTCACACTGTGGCCAGACCACTTACCATCTGACACTAGGGGGCTTGCGGCATGGTGGGAACTTGGCATGTGGCCTTCTAGACGGTCTCAAGGATACACACACAAACCTGCACAGGGACAGAAACGTCTACTCCGTGCTTATACACAGGAATGTGCAGTACAAACCCACCACTGCACATACACATACCTACAGCAAGGGACTGTAGAAATTCTTTCAGGTCTTCTATCGCTGCTTTTATTGCATAGCGACAGCCTGACCAAATTAACCCAGCGCCCTTGATCAGAAGTGGAGGTACAATAGCGAAACAATAGCGACTCTTACCTCTCTCCCAACTCCTATTCAGCCTTTTCCCCTCCATCACTCTCTTTCTTCCCTACTTCTCCCTGATTCCTGCCTCGCTACTCACACATGTGCATGCATACACACCATCGCCCCACCTCCCTCTGAGCTGTCAGGGAGAGGAAGCGGAGAGGCGAAGAGCTCAGCCTTCTGGGAGTTGGTGTTTTATTTTTTTTTTAAGACCTGAGTGGGCCCATGGTCTGCATAGCTGACAGGCTGGATTTGATACCTGGCCTGATTCAGTCACTCTCTCGGTCCCACCCAGCCCGGCCCGGCTCGTCATGGCACGGCTCATATACCCCCGTGTATATTATTAGTGGCTAAATATACTCAAGGCACAATTCCAAAACAGTGGACTGAGGATGATTTGTGTGTATGCGTGTGTGTGAGGGGGAGGGCATTAGACTTTGTCAGTTGGATAATATTTATATTAGCCTCTGTGAGGTATCAACATATGTGAATACAGTGTATGTACAATGTACCATAAATGCTAGCATTTCTCTGCATTTCTGTCTGAAACACACTTCAAGATGCATTTCTGTTTACTATCTTCACTTTTGCCTCGCTTGAAGGGGATCCTCAAAGTTCCCCCGACTTAAGATGAGAGGAAGAGATAAAAATACATAATACCCGGAACTTGAAGCTAAAGCAGCGAAATGGAGTTCAGCCCTCAATATCTTTTATTAATAACACCTGTCCTTTTGCTACTGTGACATGTCAGAATGTCATCTGTGAAAAAAAGGCTTACTGTGACCTGCTACCAACATGTTGTGCCTCGACTTGAATGGTCTTGACACATCCACACAGCTGTTTCCAATCACTCTGGCTGGTTATCTTCTCTCTGGCTGATGTTCTTTTGGGCCCTGATGGAAATTACAAGAGGTCACCAAACTCCATGGATACAAGATGCTTTGACACTGGTGATTGTTCCCCACTATTTCAATCTGGAACAGGGATAGATGACTGACTTCTCATGTTGTTTATGAGAAGGGTGGAAGGAGATTGATAGAGGGCGATGACATTTTGTGTTTGAGCAGAGCCTGTACAATACTTGTGCACCTCTGTAACCCAGCTAACCACATGCTAACATGGCTTTATGCTTACATCCCAGCCCTGGTATTTACTGCCCCCCATTACTATTTTTGCTAACCTTTTTTAAATGGGTGAAATTAGGTGTCCACTTTTACTATAGTGTTCCATAAATCAATTAAGATGCAGAGTAGGGCTTCCTGGCACACCTTCACCTACTTCCAGGGTGCAAGGAGAAAAAAAAAGTTTGAAGAGATCAAAAAAGTCTGAAGCAACGCGTGATAGAGCAACTTTATTAACGACGTGTTACTGGCCTTCATCAGGCCAGAAACGCTTTCTGTTAAACAAATTAAGTTATTAATGCGGACTCTCAATGGAAGATTATAATTTCCTTTCTGAGAGCAACGGCTAAGCACAGATCCATATATTTTTTAATCAGTTAGTCTAATAGTAAGTATGATCACAGAGTGTTTCTTAAAATTCTGTCTTTAGCTGTATGTGTTTTTTTTTTTAAACTTGGCACAGAAATGTTTTTTGCATATTCAAAAGAAAAGAGCATTTTTGTCCACCGAATAAAGGGGGACAAAAATGTGGGAAATCAAAAAATGTTATCTTGTCGTTGTCATACCAAATATAGTCATTATTCACGAATTAGTTAAAGAAAAAAACTCTTGCCAAAATGCAACCTAGGGTCTTTTGTGAATGTACTCAAGTCAAACATTCGTTTAAAAGCATAATTACGACGAAAGCGCCACTTTTAAGATTGACTATATTTACGTTTTAAGGTCAAAATAATTTTCAGTGGAGTGCTAGGGGCACTACTATGATAGCATCGCTATTTTTAAAACACTAAGAAGGCTCGACACAACATGAAACTTTGCTTGTAGTATCACCAGGGTCTCTACACATGAACACGAGCATTGAAAACATTGTTTGTGTACACAGAGTTTACTAAAAAGAAAATGTTTTATCAACTCACGTTAACAGTTGTTTTTCCTCTCGCCGCCGTCTTGCCAGTCGAGAATCTCCGAATGCGACGTAACGTGGAGAAAAAGACCCTAGGTTGCATGTTGGGGAGAGTTTCACTTTACTGATGGGATGAGCATGACACCATTAATAAAATCTGTTTTCGACGTGTCATTAAATCCCGACCTTTGGTGAAGCCTTAATGATCAGATGATGGGAAAGAAAAGATGAAGGATACTTAGAAACCGAGATAAAGGTGATAATTATGTTACTAGATTCTACTTACTTTTCCCTCCATATTTAATCCTTGTTTTTTGAGCCACCATGTATCGTCCTCTAAACCCAGTTTCAGGGGGCATTTAGGAGCTCTTACGGGGATTTTAGTTTCCCTCGGGCATCTCTTAATTCGCTACTTTAGACTCTCCTTTTTACCCTTCCTCTCGACTCCCTATCCTCGCATCTCCTTAGCATATTTTAATAGTAGAGTCTGATAGCAGAGGGTTGGCCTTTTATCTCCTGCCCTCCCTACTCCTCTCTGGTCTCTTCTCCTCTCCTCTCTCCTCCTCTAACCAGTGTTTTTTCCCTCTATTTGTTGTGATAAATGACTGTTAGATGTGATTTCCCCAGGATCATATCTCGCTCAGGGCCGCACACCATAATTAGACGGCATGATTAATAATTCATTCTTTCTCTTTTTTCTCTTTCGGAGTCTCTGTCAGAGTGTGTGTGTGTGTGTGTGTGTGTGTGTGTGTGTGTGTGGGCAGAAATCCATCATGCAGTATAAAGCCAGCGATTGAGTCATTTTCTATTCTGAAGCCAAAACAATAAAAAACAGTTATGGTAAAATAACAAACAAAAAAACAATGAAAATGAGTTCACCACAGAGACAAAGAGTTTACACGCCAGCGTAATACAAAGAGAAAAAAAAAATTAAAGCAGCTGAAAGACAATGGAGTTCCCCCAAAAGACACACATGTGGAGTTTGTGTGTAAGCAGTGTGTGTCTGTTCATCCTCACACCCAGAGGTGATTGATTTAACTTTCCACACCAAAGAGGCAGAGACTCTATTTGGTTCACACACACATGCACAAATAGAGCATCATGAACTGTATGTTTTGTAACTAGACAGATATAAAGGACCACTGTGTAGGATTTAGTGGCATCTAATGGTGAGGCTGCAGTTTGCAACCAGCTACATCTCTTCTCTGTCCTTGTTGTATATGTGTATGTCTTCAACGCATCTTTACTTCCAGATACCATGAACGTGTCTACTCAGATGTTGATGAAGGTTCTCAGTCAGCCAGGTCATGGTAAATCTGGGTGCTGTATTGTAGGCAACTGGACTTGTTTCAGTTTCTTGAAGATGGTTCACCTCTCATGCAAGAGAATTCTTCGGGTCCAACCAACTGGAGGGGAGTTCCAGGCTTTTAAACTCCGTGTGGGAATGTCCTTACAGAATTGTTAAGGACATGTGTGGGTCGTTGGTCAAACCGGCCTTCATGTGGCTTGCTAAGGCTAGGTGAGTCCAGGTCTGAATGGTTGTTCTGGGGAGAGAACTCAGTACAGCATTGTAGGTGGGTGATAAGCAATGTCATAGGCCACCTCCTCTGTTTAAAGACGGTCGTTCCAGTTTGACATCGATGGAATCGTTTACTCCTCTTTCAAACCGTCCGTCTTCTCTGGCCAAGATGTTTACATTGTTGTAGTCAAAGGGATCACTTTTCTCCTTCAGATGTAAGTGGACAGCAGAGTCTTGAGTTGGGGCCTGAGTTGGGAGTTGGCCCTCCTGTGTTGTCCCATTTGTTTGTCTACTTGGATCTTTAATGATAAACCGCAATACAGTATATTTTTGTCTTGCGCGGCCCAGCGTGTTCTCACTTCTAGCACACTGGATATCGCAGCCAGGTCGGTGGTCTGACGCTTCTCAGTTTGACACCATAGGAATCCCTCTATTGGCACGTCCTGAAGCCTTAGCAACCAGGTTAGTGTTAGTGAGTAACTTGCCATTTTCCGCTTGCTGCTAGCGATGGGGATGTTGAATAAAGTAACATGCAGAAAGCTAAAGGAAGTGGGGGGTGCGTCCAACAAGTCACCTCAATATCATGTCATCTGGTATTGTTTCAACGTGAAAGTATGGAGCTGTCAATTAAATCTTATTAGGACAAAATACATATGTTGGTGTAAGTTTAAGCATAAACTGTTGGGCAGCTCTCTGTCTGGGTTTAACAACTCAGTTATTTTTATTTTAATTACTTTTTCTATTATAGTTTTTCTCTTCTATTTGTCTCCTCGCATCTCTCTGAAACAGAGAGTGTTGTCGTCAGTTATAGCATTCAAGCTGCAGGCCACTCGTTGCACCAAAACAAGCAGAGTACATTTTTCTTCAGCCACTTACTCTTGTGTTTTGTTGTGATATGTTTCATTAAAGAAACATCAGAAGTCAAAGTCTTTACTGTTCTTTTCATTAATGGTGTGCAACTTCTTCTACGCAGCCAGCAGGAATCTCTCCATTACAGTTTTAGTTTTAAGCAGCAGCAACTAAATGTTACCGCGATGATAGTAATTGTTGTGTTGTTGTTTTTTTCATTTAACAGCTCTCCCGCCACACACTCACACACACGCACACACACACACACACACACACACACACACACACACACAGAGCAAACAACACGGCAAACCCTAGACTGTTACCTGAGCCTGACCTCTGACCTCCTCGGATGAGAGGAAATAAAAAAGAAAAAGGTATCAAATCAAAACACAATATGAAGCAGAAACACCATGATGACAGTCTGCAGGGTGCAATGGTCTGAATCCTTTCTCACCTTGCAACAAATAGCCATGCATTATGTTTTTTTTCGTTCCCCTCGAAAAGAAATGGCCATTGCTCAAATAAATTAAAGAATGAAATCTCATTTTTATCACAGCAGGGCCAAGTAGCCCATATCTCAAGAGGCGTGTCTTCACCTCCCCCGGACAAACATCATAAAAACACCAAAATATCAGAGAAGAAGAGATGGATGTGATATCTAGAGCTGCATTAAATCAATATCTGATTACAGAAACTGAGGAAGGTTAGAGTGTGTGTGTGTGTGTGTGTGTGTGTGTGTGTGTGTGTGTGTGCGTGCGTGCGTGCGTGCGTGCGTGCGTGCGTGACTGAGAGAGGTTATCGAGTTAGGATGGAGGTCGGGGGGTAACGGCACCAAATGCTACATCTGTCACTGTGCTTTGATTCTAAAAATGTGTTGTGTGTTGTTGGTAGCTGTCACTCTGCTTTTGCCCCCAGACTTTTCGCATAGACATTGCCGATCGATACGGTGTGACTGTGGAGGTCTGTGTGTGTGTGTGAGTGTGTGTGTGTGTGATCGGCAAAGGGGGATTTAAGTGCAATAGGAACCAATAAAGTGTAAATCTGAGCAGACACGGTGTACAGCCCAGGCGGTTTCTGTCTGCTAAGGTTTGGAGTTTTTTTGAAGCGTGTTTTTGTATTTTTTACTCCCATCGGAAAGAAAAGCCCACTCTCCGACATTACACATAACATACTCACAGAAAAGTTTTGTTTTGTAATCACAACAAAAAAAAAAAAAGTTTTGTGCCCAGCTCCTCAATCAATTTTGCCCAAACCTCATAGTTCAGGGTCTATTTTCTACTTTTTCCTCTAACTATCTGATTCTAATGGGTTTAATAACACATACCAAGAAGCCTTCAGCCTTATTTCTCTGTATTTTAAAAGTTACAGCAGATCCAGTTCAGTTCTGTCCTGACTCTTACATGATAGGCTGATGATTACATATAATGATGGAGGGGTGTTATCAGCTTAAAAAGAAAAGGTGATTATCAGTGGATGGAAAGGAAAGTTTTTGTATATTTCTACAGGGTAAGAAGTCACATTATGTGTTCTCTGTCTTGTCTCCATTTCCCCATCTTCATTTTAGTTGTGGAGGATGACACATTTCTGGTTTCTTATTTCCCTTTTTACTCTCTGAGTTTGATTGTCACGGTATATGAGCACAGTTGCCTGTGTATCATATTGACATATCGCATCATGTTTATATTAGATGTTTATGACCTGACTGTCATGTCTGGAGGTGGAGGAGACAGCTACAGGCAAGACGGCTGCTAACTGTGCCAATTAAAGAGCGCATTATGCAGATAGTAGGACAACACGAGTACATTCAGACATTATGATGAGAGAGGCTGCTTTCAGGAATTTCAAACATTTTCATAAACAGTCAATGAGGTAAATACTGTGGCACGTTTAAGCAGACACACCCTAACTGCACTTGCCCCCGGCACTTGAGACCATTTGCTATGGATCGATCAAAGAGGGCCCAGAAACTGTTTCAACACGTTTAAATTGTAAAATCCACCAGATACTTTTGATGAGGGACCACAGTTTTTTAACACCACTGGATACTTTTATAGAGACCTCAGGACAACTTCATGCCATGTTTTTGGACACAAATAAAGGATATTTTCGTCGTGGCAGCTCCAGCCGTGCACTAACACTAACTTCCGTGAGGACTGACTGAGAGGCAAGACTTTGTTGCAACATGCTGACTGCTTTATAACTCTGAAATATATATATATAAAAAGCCTTTTTAAAGATAAACTGAGCGACCTGTCATTTTTATCAAAGTTTAAGCAAAAGTCACTTGCTTTTAGGCGAGGGGTTGATGTGAGGTAACTGAGTAGGAGGAGATGTGTCGGATTTAATGAGATCTTCGGAGATATGTGGAAACGAACACGGGGAATTCACTTATTAACGGCACATCATCTGTGTCTCATCAAGATGATAATTCACATCTTTTTTTATTTTCATTTTGCAGCAATTAGACCAACCAGGGCACTACTAATGGAGGCTAATTCAGAGAGCCTGGCTCAGATGTAAACTCTCTCTCTGCTTATCTTTCTGTCTTTCGCTTGTACGAGTCTCATCCTCTGTTTTCGTCCTGTTTGTTTCTCCCCCGTCCATGTCTTGCGCGTTGTGTCTCTCTCTCTCTCTCTCTCTCTCTCTCTCTCTCTCTCTCTCTCTCTCTCTCTCTCTCTCTCTCTCTCTCTCTCGTCCTCTTTCTGTCTCGTCTCTTCCTCTCGGTCTTATCGACTCATCATTAGTCTGCTGACATCTCGCTTTCATTCTCCTCTTGTCTCCTCCCTCATTCACCAGCACTCCTCTGTGTGTTTTTATCTTTCTCTCGGAATCTTTCATCTGTTTGAAAAAGTAAAATGAGAGAAAGAGCGAAGTGGGGGTAAAAAAACTGAATTATTCATTCTTGCCATCATACAATCACAGAAAAAGACACAGTACTTTTTTTTGGGGGGGGGGGGTTTAGTTACAGCCTGCAATCATTTTTGGTCAGTAACCAATTACAATTTGAGAGCAGCAGCACAGATTTTATTTATTTATTCCTTTATTATGTACTAATTGACATGTTTTCCTGATTGAAAGTCATAATAAAGGTGGGCACAGCAAGTAGAATTAGTCTCTGTGGCTCTGATCTCTGCTGCACTCATATTATGATTATTATTATTATTACTATTATTTTAAAGTAATTTGCTTGTTATTAAAAGTAATAGTTTTGTTGTCTGTCACCTCCTGATACGACCATAATAAATACAGTTTATTGAAGCATGCAGATCTCACACGCGAGTTTCAAAGTAAGAGTCATGCACCGAACCGAACATGAAAAATGATGACTGGTCCATGGCTCTCGGTTGTCGAACAGGAAAGTTAAGTATATCGTGAAAAATCCATGTGTTCATGATGCCGTCCACATAGCTTAATTGATCGTTTAGGTCCAGCATCTGAGGCCTCATTTGACAAGCTGGTTTTTCTTTTTCATCCAACATTTTGAGTGAGCAACATTCGAGATCAAGACCCAAGTAATTAATTAATGCCGGCACCGTCTCGAGGCTCTTCAGGCTTGGTTAAATTTCCCCCCTATCCTGTCTTCTCTAACTCTGTCTGCTGTGTGCCAGCACAAAAAAAACAAAGCATTAAATCTACAAAAAAAAAAAAAAACCCGGAAAAACGACAAAACATGACGCTTGGGAGACTGGCTAAGTATGCATACAAACACATGCCGGTGCATGCAGGCGCTTGTGTCCCTTCGCTGAGCCTCTCTTAAAAGCATTTGCATGTAGCATACTGGTGTAGGTCCGGGTGGGGGGTCTGTGTTTGTCCCCTCGTGTGTGTGACAGCAAGACTGTGTCATTGTTGTTCAAATGAGGAAAAAGGGAGTGTGTGACTTCTTGAATGGTAAAAGGACATAATGTGTGCACAGCGTAGCATGTGTGTGTGTGTGTGTGTGTGTGTGTGTGTGTGTGTGTGTGTGTGTGTTTCTGCAGAGAGAGAATATTTGCCAATCGAGGCGGGGGGTAGGTATGAACAAGAGTAGAGTGGAGCAAAATAAGAGATGGCGTTAGTCCGCGGGTGTGGGTGTTTATAAGTTCTCGACAGGAGGTCCGTGCATGTCAGCGAAGGACCAATGTGCAATCAGACAACCGCTATGCTGGGGAATAGCCCATTACTTACCGCCCCGCCAGAGCTGCTTCTGTGTGTGAGGGAGGGAGACAGAGAGGAAGATTGTGTGCTGGTGTAACCCCCCTTTGGCTGCCTAATGGTCACAGGGTAGTGAAATGAATATGAGACCAGAGTCTAGACGAGTAGGGACGAGTTGAGGGTGAGTAAAGGACAGAAAATCAGTCGCCAGAGGAGGGTACGTTTAATATGTTGAACATGCTTTTACTTAACCACCATAACCATCAGTAACCAAAAGAACACCTTGCTCCGTACAAACTCATATCTCTCATGAAGTCAGGACCTGATTGCGTTCTTTGTTAAGCATGTCATTTAAAAATATAAATAAATATATTTAATTAAGATCACAAATGTCCCCTCACCTTAATTCAGCGCTTCAAGTTGCCTAGACATACACTAAAAAATGATTTAGGTGATGCAAGGAAAACAAATGAAATACATTCGCACCGAATATTTGCAAAGTTGTTATTATACTTGTTTTCCTTGTTTTCTGATTTAACGTAAAAAAAAGAAAGAAAAAAAAAGGAATGAAATAACCTAACTCCAAGATTTCACTGGATGCAGGTCCGTTGCGTTTTCGGCTCCGGTGCGATTTTGCTCCGTCATCCGACAACCCCCACCAACTTCATTTTGAGTCCAGCACATCGCAGCACTGACGGACAGCTGGAGTTGCTGGAGTGTTCTAAACACAACAACACAAAGTGTTCCCAACCGAAGGGTGAGAAGAAGGGCTTTGTATTTGAACCTGGCTGAACTGCTGCATCGTTGCTAGGCCAACCGTCAAAAATAGAAGAAGAAAAAATAGAAGACTGCCAGAGCTGGGGCGGATGAGATGCGTTGCGCAGCGCAGCGGACCCAGTGAAAGTTAAGACACAGACTAGAATGAAATCAGCTGGACCGGACAGGTATCAGGTGGAATCTTGGGATTAGCATCAAGTACAGATTGGCGACAAGATGAAACCATTTTATAGCGTTGCGGGACAAAATTGCAGAGGTGTGACTGAAGCTGTCAAGTTGCCAGTGGTTGCTTTTATATAACACATACTGCGCATCACCTGTTTCATCAGTTTATCAGCACCTTGTGGTGAAATCAGATGGTTAAGTTGGTGTCAGACTGAAATGGCGGCTTTGAATCGAGGAAAGAGAAAAAACGAATGCTGCGCTCAAAAATTTGCTTTACGGCCGCTCCACGGGTCACGCACACACGCCCGCTACACACACACACACATTATTTGTTTTTTCGCCGTTTCAACATTACTAGAAATGCACCTGGTGAATAACTCAGCATTCACATAATCAGACGCATTGAATTAAAGCCAAATGTTACGTCCCTATAAGGCCAGTTAATGAGGGGAGTAACATAGTTGAATATCATTGTGAGTAAAAGAAGAAGAAAAAAACTGGAAGTAGGAGATTTAAACAGAACAATATGTATTTACCAATAAAATACAAATCTGTTTCACTATTAGAGTCTATCAAAAGACAAACTGTGATGGCATAGAGGTATAAAGGTGCACACACTGACAATACTGCCACAGAACACTATTCAAGAAAACATTCTTTATCACTTTCTAATCCTGAAATGAGGAGGTTCACAAAAGATGGAGCAAAAAGTGAGAGAAAAAGGGGGCTGTAACTAACAAGAACAGTGGGTCAGTGTCAGTGTGTCTCTTTAGCTGCTCAGTACTATTGATCTGTCCTCTTACACCCTCTTAACGCTCACCTTGAGAGCACACGTTTTAATGAATAGCGTGGGGCGAGAGTGACACACGCAAATGTGTTTACACGTAACGCGCTCGGAACTAGAGCTTGATGTAAAGCGATCTGTGATGTCATAGTGTGTGTGTGTTTGTTACTGCGGAACAATATGCATGTTGTTTTAAGTGTGTGTGTGTGTGTGTGAGTGTGTGTGTGTGTGTGTGTGCGTGCGTGAGTGTGTGAGTCCGGGCTTGTCTCCTTTGTTTCTGCAAACTCATCCCCCCAGAGTCCCTTCTGTCCTCTCAGTGACAACCTGACTGTATTTTTCGACAGCTCACACACACGCGCACACACACACACACACTCACACACACACACACACACACACACACACAGTCTCTGTCTGACACAGTATATCCATGTGGTGTCTGTGTAGGTAAAAAAAGTGTAAGGACATAAATGAAAATGTGATGTTCTGTCATGACGAAGTTTGTTCAGTCATTTACATTCATGTCAGTTCGGCTCTAACTTTGACAATAAAGCTGAGGGGAGGCCTGGAACGACACTGTGCTGTTAGCTTTTAAAATGAAATGAAGTTCAATTTTCATTAGTTTTCCTGATGCACCGAGCCCATGTGTGTGTGGTCTGTACGTGTGTGTGTGTGTGTGTCTATAAATAAAAGCACAAAGCTCTTTATTTATGCAAGCTGTAACTATCTGTGCGTTATCACACTGTGTGTTTTTGTCTCAGTGTGGCATGAGCGTCTATGCCTCTGTGTGCATGAGTGAATTACAAAGTGTGCGTTGTGTGTTCTGAGGGGTGAAAGAAAGAGGCGGCCCGAGCCAGTCCTTTTTCTGTGCGCATGTGTTGTCAGTTTATTATCTCAAAGCTTGTTTACATGATGCATTTCTCATATTCTTTTTATTATTTAATATAGTGTGTGTGTATTTCAGTTACTCAGCGGAGGTCACAGCTGGAGTAGACGCAACAGCGGGGTTGGGCCTGCATTTAGACAGGGTGTATCTATGTGAAAATACATTTCCATATATTAGGAGTGCTTATTATGCTACGTATTTGCATACCTGTCAGTGTGAGTTTGTGTGCTGAGTGTTGTGTGTGTGAGCGTCTGCATGTTTATGTACTTGTGGGTTCATTTTAGTGAGAAAAACAAAAAGTAACTCCAAGCTCATTCATTTTGCGATCATTAAAGGAGACCTACTTTAATTAGCTTTTCAGTTTTTTCTCCCCTTCAGTGTTTTATAGGTTCGCGTGCAGGTAAAATGTCTTGAAAGTTAAAAAGTTAAAGAGTCCATGCCAACCTGAGCTCCTCCTTTCCACAGGAAACACTGCTCCTGAAACACCTTGTTAGTATGATGAGTTCTTGACATCACACTACGTCAACATGTCACACATGTGTATAATTTATGCCTGTATTCACTGTAGAAGTGAAGCTAACTGGATGCTGAAAACATGACAGAGCTGACTGGAGAACTGCTGAGCGGTGCTGCCTCAGGCGTATGTGAGCTGACCAATCAGAGCAGACCGGGTATTAAGCTACTGTCTTAAAGAGACAGGGGCTTCTGCACATCATATTTCTCACAATATGAGAACAGTGATGCATTTTTTGAGCAATAAATCATTTAAACTTTCTTGTAGTAACCCAAAATAAATGTGTATGAAATAAATGCTGGATAGAATAAAAGCTACATTTTGGAAAGAAAATGTGATTAAATCTGTTATTACACAGATGTGTGACAACGTTTGACTGGAACCTGAACCAGTCAAACTCAATTGATGAGAGCCAATTTGGTTGCTTTTTAGAGCACTAAGAGTTTAAGAATTTAAATTAATTGCTGTGTTTATTGATTAATGGTCCATTTTGGGGGATTCATGGCATCCCAGAGGAAAATTTTACTGCTCAAAGCTTGCTCCTTTATGGCTATGGAGCCGTAAAGGAGCTCAATGAAAGTTCTCATTTCAGTCTCGTTGTTGTCTTTTTTGGTCTCAAACATTTCTCATTTGTTTCTCCTAAATTTCCTTAGGAGCAATAGGTCCTAAGGAGACTTGAGACTTGAGACTTTACTGCTTAAACCTTGCTCCTCTCCAGCACTGGGGAGACATTCTGAAACTTCATTGAGAGCTTGATGAGATCTCCTTTGAAACTTACAGGGAGCCCAAGTTGATATTTTCTGTGCCTGTTTCTCAAGAGAAACAATTGAGAAACAGGATAAATCAACCACAGCCTCACTTTGGTCTCACATAGATCTCATAGTTGTCTAGGAGAAATGAATGAGACACTACTGAGATCTCTTTTCCAATTTTTGTTGAGTGGTGAGGTTGATTGCAACCAACTGAATATCCCTCTCCTCACCCTCCTCATGGTGGCTGCTTAAAAATGCAAAAAACACATAAGCCCCTCTATAGAGTGTTTGGTTTGTCCATTCCGGGCTACTGTAGAAACACTTCATGGCAGAATCTGTGGAGGAGAACCTACTCCCTCCGTAAATATGAAAGGTCTATTCTAAGGAAACAAAAACACAATGATTCATACTTTGAGATGATTTTACAAGAAACAAAAAATATTTTGAACGTGATATTTCGATTCTGCCAAAATATGCCCCCTAACCCTCATTTAATTGTGCATGGTTTAGTTGGGTATTTAACTCCATTATAACTCCAAGTGAATTGATTTCCAATATGATATTAAACATGATAATAATACTTATATTTATCCAAAACAAACAAAGCATTTTGCAATGACAAAAGAGACACATGACAAACTATTCAATATAGTAGATCAGTTAGGAAGCGACTGGACACACACTGGTCACTCCGAGGTAACCTGGCACTGATGATACATAACTGTTCCTTCACATGCTGCATCAACAAGATCAGTGATTAAGTATTTAGTACTCTTATATGAGGTTAACTCGATTGGCTCGTCCCACTAGAGTGATGAAAATAGCATCCAATCTCCTCCCTGCTCTCTATAATCTCCTTTTTTTCCCATTTCCCTCGACATTATAGGGTTTGGCAACCGAGATCTGACAGCCGGTCAGTTGAGGCTAAAGCAGGTTAAAGCAGACTCAGCGGGTGTGTGTTGGACGGATGGATGGTTGCAACCAAGTGCTCATTCAGGTGCTGAAATTGTGAATGGCTGATGGACTGGCAGGTTGGGGAGGGACACACACACACACACACACACACTCAAAAATACGCACAATAACGTGCACTCCAACATGCACACACACACATTCATACCGAATGGTGTGTTCAGGGGTTGTCTTAAGCCCAACTGACAGGGGTTGTCTGCGACGGTGCGTTGCATCCCTGCGTCCAGCTGTCACACATACATTATCTCACACACACAGGCACACACACACACACAGTCAAGGTGAAGGTGGGTGATGGCTCTGACAGTGTTGTCGGCCTGTGGTTCTGCCTGGCGTCGTCTTGCCTTTACTTCTGTCTTTCTCTGTCTCCCCGTCGCAGCCAACACAACTCTGACAGGCGTGTGTGTTGTGCGTATGTGTGTGTGAGGGAAGAGAATCTATCTATCTATCCATCTATCTATCTTGCTTTAACTTTTGTTTTTTACTCGTCTCATATCAGATATTTTGCTACCAAGCCCCCTGTGTCTATCTCTGTGTAACACACACACACCTGCTGTCAGCCACTGGCTGTGCGGGTGCTGAGGGGAACTGCTGTAAGTGACAACTTCCTCTGAGCAAAAAGAGAAAAATGTGTGCTTCGCCTTTTTTCTTGTCCTCCATGCTTTGCCATCCTTTCTTCCCTGCCTTGTATTCTCCCAGGGGATGTTTCTTCTCTTCTTGCCAGCGGTGCATGTCTTTTGGTGTGTATGTGTGTGTGTGTGTGTGTGTGTGTGTGTGTGTGTGTGTGTGTGTGTCTGCATGTGTGTTTGTTCTCTATTGTCCTTTGAATTTCCCCTGAGACCACCACTTTCCTACAGTAGACTTTGATAAGACAACCTGTCCTCCCTGCATTTGCTACACAGTGTGAATGTGTGTGTGTGTGTGTGTGTGTGTGTGTGCGCGTGTGTGTGTGTGTGTGTGTGTGTGTGTGTGTGTGTGTGTGTGTGCTTATAGATCGTACGTGTGTTTTTTTTTTTTCAACTTTGAGGGTGACTTAAAGGGAAAGATTTTCCTTGTACTACCACCTGCTTCTCTTCAGGAGGACAAACCAGCGAGGGGTCATCCACAGGGTTTGAATTTTCGGGAGCTACAGGGAGTTTAACTCCTCAGACGACAATAAAAGTTTTTTGGGGGAAAAGTGGATTTCTTAATAACTATCATGATCACCCACCCAGCTCACATTTATTAAAACTGATTAAAACTGCAACACTCAAATATCAAACTCCAAAGCGGAACACATCAGCCAAATGTCTCTCTCTCTCTCTTGAGAAACTAAATCTAATTAGATTAGGATCAGATGCTCTGCTGATAATTTGAATGTGTGTTGATGGCATATATTGGGTGCAGCGATGAGCCCAGTTAACAGTCAGGCCTGACTTCATCACTCGAACAATGGTGTGTGTACGTAACAGCGAAACACAAGAGTGTGTCTCTTATGAAAGCTGTGACAGAGAGATGAACAGGTCCTTGACTGTGTATCCACTTCTACAGCGGGGCCATTGGAGGTTTCTCAAGGTGCATGTGAGTGAGTGAGTGTGTGTGTGTCAGTGATTTGTTACATGGACAGAGAAAGGAAGAGACTTGGCGCAGTGACCCAGGGGCACAGCACAAGGACACACACCCACTCTATGAGATATTTCTACAGAGACAGCAACATATAGAACATCTCTCATCCTATTGAGGGTTTCTTTATATACATTTGTGTTGTGTTATTTATTAGTTTTGGGAGTTTAACAGCGTTCTTTTACATGTATGTGTGTGTGTAGCTGAACAAGAATAGATGAGGGGTGAGGAGAATCCAACCTTTTGTTACGAGAGTCGTCTTTTGAAGACAATTTTTTATTCATACGTTATGAGTCATCATCAGTTGTCCTGGAAATCGTTAAAAAGGAAACAAAGCAAACTTTAGAGACCCCATCTGCGCCGAAGGCTGTTGTATGTCTCAGGTAAAATTACGTTTTTTTTTTGTGTATTTTACAGTCTGATATTATGTTATATCAGCGCTTAATAAATTGCAAGACTATCCAAGACTGAGTTACCAGAGTAGACCGATGCCATCCAATGAACTTAGAGTTTGCCAAAATTTAGAAACTATTATTAAAAGTTGCACTTATGCAACATTATTTTCTTGGAGATGGTCTTCAAAAGCAATCTAAGTAATGGCTCAGTAATTTCAGATGGATTTTGTTTGGCTGTCTCTGATCTCAAAGATATTGTTCCCTGCTGTCGCAGTTATAGTTGTTGTTTGGATTCCACCATCCACTGGAGTTTGAACAGTATTTAATACAATATATTACAGCTGCGGTTGTAGTTATGGTTCTTGGTGCGTACAGCCCTTAAGACTATACAGTCATGCTAGCAGCTTGTGAGGCTGTACTGACACAGCAGTGATATTGAGCTAAACGCTAACATTAGCATCATGTACGAAGATCATGTAACATGCAGATGTTTAGCCGATAATGTGTTCACCATCTAGTTTAGCAGGTTCGCAAGCTAATGTTTAGGTAAGTATAATTTAACTTTTGATCTCATTATGGTGGAAGATTAAAAGGTTTCGCGATCATTACTAGAACTCATTTAGACACAAATGTCTGCACCAAATTTCATGCCAACCCGTCCGATAGTTCTCAAAATTTCACTCAAAACCACAAACGTTAACCCCATGGGGGATGCTGGTAAGGGGAAAGTTAGGGTATCACCAGGGTCAGTAGGGTTTCGTCCTCTGGGGTCAGTGAATATTTGCACAAACCTTCAGGGAATGCAGTCCCCATATCATATTATAAAGAAAAAATGACGGATAAATGGGCAGACAGATACAAAGGTACAGAGACAGTAAAACAACGTGCAAAAAGAATCAGTAAACCTGCGAAGACAATCTTTTTCTTTAATCTCTTTTGACCCAGCCTGCAAACTAAATCGTTTAATTGACGGCTAAATAGATAAACAGAGAAAAAAATAGTCAATCATCTCCCCTAATCAGCTCTGAGACTCCAGAAGGGCCCAGGCAGTTACACACAAGTCTAAGAAGCGAGTACAGCTTGCACGTCTCGCAAGGCACGCTCTGCTGCCTGCCAGAAGTATATCTTTTTATCTGGGTTTATAGGCTAAACCAGGCCAGCCTCCACGAGGGAGAGGAACCTTCGATATCAAGGAGATGTGTATCTATCTGTCTGTCTGTCTTTCTGGCGGTGTATCAAGCTATCGCTATCACTTATCTAGCAACACATGTGAGTCAGGAAATAAAAGTTCACCTTCAGAGAAATCCTTTTAAAGTGTGCAAACACTTTTATGTGATGGACTGTTGTAATCTATGTTTTGGGGG
The DNA here is from genome assembly GCA_963678695.2 of Diplodus puntazzo. NCBI lineage: Eukaryota > Metazoa > Chordata > Actinopteri > Spariformes > Sparidae > Diplodus > Diplodus puntazzo. Next base: position 23,106,436 of record OZ023159.1, on the reverse strand, counting down.
AAACCTACTTTTCTCTACCTTCCTCATGTGAATTCCCCAGTGGCCTTGTTTGACGTTAACTTTTAAAAGCGGTCCTCTTGAGCGGTAGTTGGGTCTTTCACTAGACTGTCCCTCCGGACTTATGTGACGTACTAACATCACTTACGTTGCCAGACTGAATGTAGCTGTTTTAACCCGAAGTTTGACCTTTGACTGTTTGATGTCAGTAACAGTCCAAAAGTCGTTGTATGTTAGAAAAAGTAAACTGTTTGTCAGCAAGCATTATTTTGAAAGTCTATTTTAGTCCAATTTTTGCTTGACCCAGCTGCAGTATGTGACAAGTTGGAAGTGAGATCATGTTGAAATACAAGTATGTGAAAGTAAAATGACTTTTAACCAGTCCTAAATTCATAGCTCACAGTGAAATAAATACAAAATGACATATGAAATATGCAGAAAGTGATCAAAAGTCAACATCATTGCCAGGAAGGATAATACCTAACTACAGTCTACAGAGTTGAAACAAGACAGGAGTGGGATAGGAGGCAAATGTCAATAAAGGGGAGGGATTTCATAGGTTGGTTCTAGACGTTTGAATCCACGCACACCAAAACAGTGTATCAAGCCAGGCAAAGTCACAAAGGGCTTTGTTCATGCTTATCCTTCCCTCTGGGTTGGGCTGCCACGCCACACATCCAACATAGAAGCTGAATCAATATGAGCACAGCAGGAGAAAGGGTTAAAAATAGGCTGACTCCCGTGAAAATCAGTATGTGAAATAGGTATGTGAAACTTACCATTCACCACTCCAGCATCCCAAGTCTTACTTTCCGCCCCTGCACATGAAGAGGACAGTACTTCCTACATTGGTACTGACAGGAGTTGGACCTACCAGCTAACTTAACACTGTTTTGTCTCTCTTCTTCCATAATTCCTAGATTAGTCAGTCAGGTAATTACTCAAATGCCATTGCAAATGCAAGCCTTTTACGCAGAAAGGCCTGTTTCCTAAAACCACGTTGTTGTCAGACCAGATCAGATGACAGATATTGACCCAGTCGACCTGACACTGTAAATCTGCATCGCTCTGTCAGAAACAGGGATCACAGCAGAAGGTCGTCATTGCCTGAAGGAAAACACACTCAGAGAAAGTGTGAACTTCTGCAGTGGTTTTGTTTAGCTTTGAATGTCGGCAAAACAATGTTCTGCTGTGTGTGTGTGTGTGTGTGTGTGTGTGTGTGTGTGTGTGTGTGTGTGTGTGTGTGTGTCTGTCCGCGTATGCACTAGAGGACAGTGCAATATTGTTTTGGAGCCTTGTGGTCGGGACGGAGCTAACACCTGAATGAACCTGTCACTGCAGACACATTGCTTTTTCAGCTCCAGCGATTACACTGCACCCAAACACACTCAACATTTTCTGAGTGGTTCTTTGTACATGTGTGAGTGGGAGAGAGACAGAGAGACGAGTGTGTTGCTTGTGCATCGCCTGTGTGCATGTGTCTGCGAGTGTGAGGAAGACAGGAACAGAGAGCCAGAGTGACAGAGCATCATGTCTCGGTGTGTATGTGTCTAAACCTCTGCTGTGTTTTTGGGTTTCTCCCTGGAAAAATATAAAATAGGGCTACTGCTACTGTGTCCTCCGAGGTTAAACACCAAGTTGTATTGATGGATACATACACACAGGGGTATAGTGGGACTAACAAAAAAAAAAAAAAAAATGAAAAAAATAAATAAAATGGAAAAAGTCTCTTTGATGCTCTGTGACATTGCATAGAAACTCTTGTGAATTTAGCGTGTCCTTCCAACACGTTTTCATTTCTAACTAGTCAAACATGGCAGCTTGGTCAGTGGCCATAAGCTTCAAACTATGACGCATTACCTGCCCCTCTCGTGTGAGTTTTGCCCAGGAAAAGGGCTCTGCTGTCAAGTTGGCAACAGTACATAATATACATTGGTTGGAAGACAAAATAAAGCACGCTGACGGACAGTTTGCATAGTACAGAGTTCGTACACATTAAAGGAGAATTAAATTAAAGGAGAACACAAAGTTTTATCCAAAAAAATGGAAGCCACTTGGCGTTCTTCAGGCACACTTGCACCGAGACAAAGAGAGACCTGAGAGCACCCTGTAATTTCCTTTTTTGACATGCATTTTTATGTTTCAAAATGCTGTAACGCAGTAATGTAAGGCATTACAAGAAAAAAAAGGTAATATTTTACTCGGTACAAATCCCAGTAATGCACGTTACAATGCATTTTAAACCCGAAATTAAGTGGTGCGTTGTTTTTATACAAATTTGCCAACACCGCGAGATTAGAAGGGGAGAAAAAATCTGTGCAAATGTTTACTTCCTGTTAGTGCTAGAGAAGTATTGATTGAGGATAAGATGACTGTAGCAGCAGGTAAGTTGGACTCTACATTTGCAAGATGGACATATGCTTATTATTTTCAGTTCATCGGAGACAAGGATGTGAAGAACATTACAGTTAAGTGCACTTTCTGTGCGAAACCAAAAGATCTCTCTACCTCGCGAAATAGCAATTTTTAAGTAATTTAGCGAAACATCGAGTGCGGTGCCACACTAACATTAAACTAGTAACCAAAAGAAAGCCAACTGAGGATGAGAGCGGAGAAAAAACTAGGCAGCAAAAAAACATTCTCTCGTTCTGCGAGGTAAGCTATCATTGCCTCAACAGGTTAGTGCTACTGGGCTATTGACTATAATATAAATAGCCACCAGAACAGCGACATAATGTCAATCATGCGAAAAGAGCGGCTTGTCACTGCACAGTAGCATCCGGCATTAAATGAAATAAAGGACATGGGTTTTAGGAGCGTAATGACTTTGTATGATAATTACACATGAATCGAGCTCTGTTCTGCTGGTAATCGTAATTGACCTGGTAGAAAAGGATTGACTAAGCTAATGGTGGACTGATGGTTTCATGAGTGTGTTGATCCTTACATATTTTGTTATTTTTGTGTTTGTAAGATAGCCTTCTATGTGACCAAAGCGAGAAAAAAAGAGGTATAACCATAATATGATGTCAGGTCGGGTTCGGTAAGAGGCAGAACGAGGCAGACAGATGAAAGAAAATCAGGCATGATGGAGGGATCTGGAAGAGGTCAAGGGGAGCTGACACCCATCCGTTTTTCTCTCCTTAATCTATCTGTGTAACACATCGCTCACACCATCCCCCTAGATGCAAACACACACGTGCACACCGACACGCCAGATATCACACCCTCGGCAATTGGCTCTGTCACAACCTTTAACCCCTATATATCTGTGTGTACGTGTGAGTGTGTGTGTGTGCTCGCGTCCGTAACACAGGGCTGTAGAACACTGCTCGAAAATCAATTTACAGCTGCTTACCTTCTTTCTTTGTAATTCATGCTCCACCAGCCACCGGGTGTGTGTAGGTGACAGAGAGTGTGTTTATGACAAGCAGATGCAGTCATACAGTCGGAGAGTAGTTTAGTTGCTTACCTGTATCTAAATTACTTTCTATGTCGCTGGAGACCTTTTGTGTTGCACTTACTGTGAACTGTAAGCGAGTGTATTTCACTGCTATCTTGACCGCAAAAAATGCGATGTCACATTTTCAGATAGGGTTTTATTTAAGAACTGCTGTGCCTATTCTGCTCCAAGTGCAACTGCTTAATCCTCCAAAAACCACAAGGTTTTACCGTGGCATGTGGACATTTTATTGGGTCTTTTTAATCATTACTAAATTAAACCCTGAATCTGACCACAAACCTTACTACTAACGCCAGCCTAATTACGACATGGTCGGCTCAGCTCTCAAAGAAGGGGATGCAGAGAATGTCTGTCGGGATAAATGATACCGCTGAATGTGATTCCCGGTCGCTGCGGATAGAATCAGCACCTCTGACAGGCGGAGAGGCAAAGCAGGTAATGATAGTCTGCAAAGTTGTGAGAGCATGATGTGCAGAAAAATCCAAGATGTCAAAATGACAGACACATTTCCGGAATCAGAAGAGAGAGAAATAATGAAAAGATGTACTTTTTTTGCAGTTTTCCATGTAGAACATTTTAACCAAATCTGAAGGTACATCTGGAGATTTTTTTTTTTACAAACGTATCACATGACAAATGAATCCTTTTAATGATTTTAGGATTGATAATGTCTCTTGGAAATCACAGACACACAGAAGCTTGAGCAAGGGTGAGCAAGTTCTCAGCTAAAACTAGTTTCTATTGCGTATTATGTACTAAGAGAAATCCTCTTAGTGAAATGTGAGGTGTGTTCGTTCATTTTTATTAAAAAAAAAAAAAAAGTCATTTCACTCTTGTTATCAACAACATTGATCCGGCACACAATTTTGAATTAACAACTTATGACTAGTCACACCCTCTTCAGATTCAAGCCCTGCCTATTCTGAGTATAGATACTGATACAGATAATTCAGCTGGATGGACAGATACAGATAACGGTGTCCTCTTAGCTCACGCCTAGCTGTTTTCCCCAACTTTTGTCTGCATGCTAAGCTAACCCAACTGTCTCCGTTTATTATTGAAAAGCAGATACGAGCCTGCATTCAAAAAATCATATTGAGCAGAACCACTGGTCCGTGGTGACGCCCGAACACAACAACACTTAGACACACTCACCAACAGACAGAGATAATGGCCCATAAACACACCACCACAGGCAATCTGTGAAGAAGTCCTAAAACAGAACGGTTTCTATCTATTAAACTGTGAAATGTATCATTATTTTGGATGGGGATGATTTGCCTCCCTCAACCGCACACGAACATACACACACACACACAAATAAGCACACATAGATTGTGTGAGTTCATCTTTTGTACCTTCTTTGCAGTCCTCAAGGCACAAGCACTCATCGTTATCACTTCCATCAACAAGAACTTCACTACCGTCCTCTTTCACTCATTATTATCCTCATAATCACATTTTCAGAAGGAGCAGCAGATGCCTCTAGTGGATCTTAATATACTTGTTTGAGCTTCAGGGTCTGTGGCAAAAACACCAAAGCGCGAAGAGTCTGTGGAAGGCTGTTTTGAATGTAGTTTACAATGACGAAACAGACTACAACCCGCCATTTTGCTACGGTGACACCAACCCACCGCCAATCACTCGTCTTTCCTCTTTTTTACTTCCTTTAGGGAGGAAGGGTTGGTTGTGCCATTCCATTTCAATCCTGACCTTTCTTTCTCTTTCATAAGAGAAAATTTACTTTCATCTGTGATGGAGCATTGTTCCATGATGAGCAAGTGGACATAAAAGTTGCATTGACCGAAATGACACCTGAAAGTGATGTTCTTTTTTCATCATGGCTATTGCTACTGTGTTTTCTTTACACTGCACTTCCCAGGTAATTTTTAGTCGATCTTAAAATGTGGATAGTGCAGGGCCATTGTCGTCTTCAGATTTTTCTGTGAAGTTTATTTATTTATTTATTTATTTTTTTTTTTGTGTTGTCTGCCCAGTCAGGGTTGTCATTAGTGCTTGAAGTACCTACCAAGGACTTCCACCACACATTGTTGCTGCTGCCCATCGTTCCATGTACTGTCTGTCAGAAGGGTCTTTTTGCAATTAGGACCCAATGGAGAGTGTAAAAGATCACATAACCTGAAGATTTTGCTCTCTCTGTTTCTGCAGATTGGAAAACCCATCGTATGAGGTGATGCAGCTGGAATTCGAAGTGGACAACGTGATCAACCTGGTGCCGACGCAGACACTGCACTGGAACGTCGAGTACCCAGCCGGCATGCAGACGACTTCCAGGCAAACGGAGAAAGTCTCGCACCTCTACATCAGCAACGCCGACATACAGGGAATCGTCCCGCTGGCCGAGGTATGAGATGACTTGATGGATGTGCACGAATGCAGATGCCTGTGAGCTGTAAGCGTGTGCATGTTGACATCGCACATCGTCACACATATCTTATACAGGAAGAGACTCCTGTTTTCCTTCTCCTAACCTTTCTGCTGACACCCCTCAGCCCGTCCCCTTCCTCCGGGTTGATCAAAGCTGTAAAGGTCAGCTTGTTTACCCCCTCCTGTTGCTACAAGCCTCCTGGGCACACACACACAGCAGGCCTCACTCTCACAGGTCTCAGAATGACAAGCAGTCTCGCAAACTTGGGCACTCGACGGCGCAGGTAAGGCGCCTATAGACACGCATGCAAATTCACTAATGGGACCCTCAGTGAGTATGCAAATGCACACGCACGGAATCACATTCGCCTTTGCAATCTTCCAGTAAAAAGAAAAACAACAAACACACGCACCTTTGTGCACGAAAGCTTCCCCGTGTACGTGTCATGCTGGCGGGGTGTCATTCCTGGTGAGACTCAAACACATTTGCCTCTTTAGGCCTTAAAGGCTGCTTCCCATAGAGAGCTGAAACCCTAATTCTTCCTCCTGCTCAGTATTTCATTGAACATAAAAGCAATAAAACCTAAATCTGGCATTTACATACTTGAGAGGAAATGAGGATGCAGTGTTATACTACAACCAGCCGTTTCAATTTCATAGATTAAAAAAAAAATAAAAACTGGCTACGACTCGTGAAAATATAACAGCTATAAGTAAAATAAGATATAACTTGCATTTATCATGTGCATTTTGCTGCATGCTGCCATCCAGATTTTCCTTTAAGGCAAAATATGAAGCGTATTTAGCTAAATTTAAGGCTCCTTGTCTGGAAAAGAGAGCAAACCAATGCTGACTTCAGACATGTGCTTACTTTTTCTTAGACAGGGTCATGCGAAGGAAAAGATTGCTTAAAAAAAGTCAGCTTGAATCCATGACATGTCTAATCAGAAAAAAAATAACCACCATTACTTGATACATTCGCAGATCAAAACAGACACATCCCAAAGCAGACATCGCTGCTCTGGTTAAAGCAGCCCGAGACCCTCAGGCTAAAAAGTGGGGAGAAGGATGCTTTTCAAAATACTCCCAGTTCCATTACCACTGAGGTAAAGCTAATCTGGCCTGATAGCCCTCCTTCAAACAGCAAAGCCCTAGTGAGAAAACCCAATTTTGTTCAGGGCTTTTGCAAATCCTGTCTGTTTCACACTGGAAAAGAAAAAAAAAAGCAAGCTTGAAGCCGTCATTTAAAAAAAAAGCAGTGCTGTTGGGATTCTGCTGGCTTTTTATTAAGGGGCGGTGTGAATGGAGCTCAGGAATGAGTGCTGCTACATCTCATTTCCATGTATTCTATAAAGAAATAAGGATTTTAAAAGTATTTTTTCAGTTCCAAATTTCATGGATATTAGCTGAATGTAGATATGTAGTGTATACAGTGAGCTTTGTTGTAATGATTAATTATCTATCTGCTATATGAAACAATTTGTCACATTAACGATACGTGATAAAGGGTGATATTATTATACAAACATTTTATTGTCAGTCTGATCCACCACTCACTTGATAGATGTCAGACTTGAAAAAAAAAAACATTTTATATTATATTTTGCCCTTAATGCTTCATTAAGTTTTAAAGATGTGAGCAAGCCAACAATGTTTCACTCACCTTGACACAATGTTCATGTGTTCTGAACTGCTAGAAGTCAGTATGGTGGGCAATATGAAATTATTATTCTACTCAATCGCCAGAATGAATGTTGGCATTTTAGATTTCTGTAACAGACATGCTACATTTGTACATTTCGTCTGCTTACTTGTACGTTTCATATCAAACAGATATGTAAAAACTTAACGTTTCTTCCACATGAATTTTCTATTTTTATAATACCTGGTTTTGTTGACTCAGACGGCCGCTGAAAGATCAAACTGGTCACTAACATTTCCCAGTTGATGTGGCCTCTCACTTGGGTACGGGATCTGAATGAAATATGAAACATATCGTAGAAAAGTTGATATTATACTTGAATCGTACATACAGTGTCAACTTTCTGCCCTGGTGACTGGGCTGTGTTCTTACTGGACGTGTTTGTGATACTTTCATCATGAACCTTTCCTTATAATATTGCATCGCCATAAGAAGAGGAGTTATAGTCATTATTTCATAAGTAACACACACACACACACACACACACACACACACACACACACACACACCTTTATACACACACAGCTACACACCTAGTTTCACTTTCTCTCCCTCCATCTCTTTTTTTTTTGCCTGTCTCCTTTGGTTAAAAGCATCAAAATGGCTGCTATTACAAGTAATTTGGTGCCTCATGATTTGTTTACCAGAACTGCTGACCAGGTGTTGATTGTTGGTTGGTTGTCTAAGGTGTCTGTCACTGAGAGGGGTCCGCATGATAGTTCACCAAGATGAAAGCTCCGATGTGTCTGCTGGGGAAGGAAAAGCAAAGGAATTAAATCATGAGCTTGGATCTTCAAAGGGAGCATGGATGTAAAAGCTTTCACAAAGTCGTGTGTCCTCCTTTCCTAAACAATTCCACATCTGAGGATTGGAACAAAAGTGCCGTGCAGCCATGTAATGAAATGTGGGATCTTTTTACGGCTGTTACGCATTCAAACAGCCTAAAAAAAACGAAAAGCCTCACACATAATTGCATCAGGAGCACTCAGCGCTGGCTTTTAAACATTATTCCTCTGTCTGATATGTTTGTGTGATTCAACTCCACCTCAGCGCACCATCGAGCATCTCCCAAATCAAAAAGTCGGCTTATCAACAGCACTGATGTGGTAATGCAGTGAGCTCTCTCTTCACGAGGCAACAATGTAAACCAGAACACTGCCTGTCATTACCGAACCCCCTCTCCGACATTTTCCTCCTAATTCTGCATATCCATTAAGGTCCTAGTCTCTTGGCTGAGCGGGAAAAAAGAAAGAGGTCCTCTTCAGGAAACGAGGGATTATTAGGAGTAATTTGTCTCCTGCGGAGGCTGAAAAATTGGTTTCATCTTTTTAGAGAGGAGAGAGGAGGTGGGGATGGGAGAAAGAGTTGGGGACAAAAGGTATGGGGAGGAGAGAGAGATGGAAAACAGAGGTAGACTGACAGAAAGTGAGATGTCAGATAGGGGAACTTAGATTGAAGTTGTATATACATAGTTGTTGTACTTGAAGTTTTTAAGTCATCACAATGTTTTTGAGCGCTCGAACATCAAACAGAAATCCCACACACAGAACGTTCGATGCGATCTATTTCAGTTTTGAATCTCAACCAGCAAAATAGATAGATATATATATATATTGCAAAGTTGATTCACTTGATTCATTTTTTTTAAGCCACAGCAAAAAAAAAACTACACAACAAACACAGTTTAGAAGGGCAGTTAATCCACTAACGTTCGCCTCAAACAATAAACGGCTCGGACAAATTCACTCACTTCTGACTGCAAACTAATTGCATTCATGTCGGGCTGTGTGTGAATTTTAATATTAGATTGCAGTCCTGTTTACTGAAGATATCAAACAGCTTAGAGACAGCGCGTCACTCAATGCAACAAAAGCCAGTCGTTGAAGCCCAGCTGAGTGTTGTGAGAGGTTATAGTCACTGTGCGGGTTGCATATTATTAATGGAGCCTTCCAAAGTGGTCGCCAGCAAGCAGATGGATACACGGCCCTGAAACAGGGCCCCACTGCCTCCGGCTGCATTAAGTATATTTAGCCCGTGATCTCTTAAAACGAGCATCTGCGGACAATTTAGCGTTTGCATACGCTCTTTTGTGGGATGCAGAGAATAAGACTGAAAAAGCCTGTTATCTTATCAAACTTTTCAGACAGGCGGGTCATCTAGGTTTATCTCAGTTCCATTTCTGTAAAGCAGGTACCACCATTTAGAATGTTTGTTATTCAATTCAGTTATACGGTGAAAATCACCAGAAGGCAAGTCCTCCCAAGCTCAGTATTTCCATTCGCAGGGGCTATCAGTGATTGGCCAGTCTTGAGATAGTCATGCAACAACAAAACAACAACAACCACAACAATAATAATAATAACTAGAGAACGTGTTGGGATTGGATCACACTAGCCATGGCGCCTGCCAACATGTTGATGTTCTGACCTTTGAGTACTTCATTAATTATTGTAATTATTATAGGAGGACTGAGTGCTCGTGGGCCTTCATTGTCATACCGGTTCGAAATGGTCCTGTCCATTGGAATCGTCTGACATCACGTTTTTTTAGTTCCTTTTATCAATGTCTTCATGTTTTTTTTCAGACAGTTGTGCATTGCATTCAAATATGTCATATTTATGTTTCCAATCTACTGTAAACTTGCAACAAAAATGAGGGATGGAGAGATGATGAAAAACCCCAAAACTTGAAAAACTCCAGCATTATGCTGCGCATCCATTAACGAGGGTAAATATCGTTAAATATAAAACGTTTTGCTCCACACAGGCGGGCTTGGGAGATTTTTTCTTTGATTGGGAAATCCCAAATAAAAATTAATAGACTTAATAATTAATGCAAAAAATCTATGTAGGCTTAGTTTCTCAAAACTGTTAAGGATTCAATGAAGCAAAAACAGAAATCGACTTATAAAGGCATCAGTATCAATAAAATCAGATCAATTCCCATCACTATTTCGAGCATGAAGTATAGTCTTCTTCTGTAACACAAGAAGATACCAAAGCTAACTTAAATTATGAATTTGAACATCATGGACCGTGCACAAAGGTCACATAGCATAGATCACAATGCTGTATCCTTCCATGAGGCAAAAATGCGGCAATCTAAAATGTGGAGTGTTGAGACGGGCAAAGTTTCAGCACCATGGACAGCATCACAGAGTCTGCTGAGCGCTAACATCAGAGTCCTGTTACGACACAGCTTTTTGTTTGTGGTAATTGCTTAAAACAAAAAGGTCTTGCTCTTTTGATAGTTCAGTGTATAACATATCTGACTTAACCCGGTTCACGGGAGGCCCACAACTGTGATGCACTAATGTAAAGACATCAGAGAAAATAATGGCCCCTAATGGACAGAGAAAGAGGCACAAAACAACCCGCTATTTGAGCCAAGGCAAGAAAATAAATAATAAAAAAAAACAAAAAAACAGAATATATAGGGAGGTCAGAAAATGACCCGCTATACTTTCCCTGCTCTTAGAGATATTTTGGCAGCCGATAAATTGCGTCAGTAATAATGCTGTTTTATGTTTCCCTGCAAGCGCCATTACACTCCTCCGCCCGCAACGAGACTGTTTCACAAGCTTTCACAGAGAGGCTGAAGGAGAGAGAGAGAGAGAGAGAGAGAGACGGGAAAAATTATTTCCTCCACGCATGATCTGCATACATTAAATTAAGATGCATGCTCCACACATTAGCAGCGATGGCAGACCGTTGTGCCAATAACCCAGATAAACACATTTCGCTTGAAGTTTTTGATTGACAGAAGGAGCGATAGAAATGCAGACAGTTTCTTGACAACCTGCATGTCCCATCTGATTTCTTTTTGTTGTTGTTGTTGTTGAAACGCTACCTGTGCCCTTTTTTCAAAAATGCTCTGTTTTTTCTCCTCCTATTTGCATACATTTATCTCTTTGTTGTGTATAGAAGAGGAGAGGAGTGAGTGGAGAAAAAAAGAAAACTTTTACCACTTTTACCTTCTCCTTATCTTCCTCTTTAAATCGAATAGTTTCCATAACGCCCCTTCTGTTCTACCTTTCACTCACCTCTCCTCCCTCCCTCCCCTTCTCTGTCCTGTTCCCTTTATTCAATTTGTTTCTTCTGCTCTTACTTTCTCTCCGCTGAGTTTCAACTCTCTCCAAGGTTTTGCTTTGCAATTAATTATTAATTGGAATGCTTGTTGTTGCTTGAAGATGCCTGTGCGTTTCACTTCTCAGTGGGCTGTGTGTGTTTGTGTATGTGTGTGTGTGTGTGTGTGTGTGTGTGTGCATGTGCAGACCTCTTAGCAGCATAGCAGTGTAGTTATGCTAAGTGGCTCCTTAATTTGTCTCTTCTGATTGGCTCTTTCTCGCAGGAAGTCTGTGAGTGGTAAGAGGAAACTGAATAGTCAATAATCTGTTGATGAACGCAGACACACAGACAGACACACACTGAGCTGCTTAAAGCTAGAAAAACAAGTTCGGAGGTAAGTTGGGAAATGACAAAGCCTGTAAAAGCTAGAGGAGGTCACTACTCCTACTTTCAAACTAAGTGTAAAAAAAAGATAGAGGCCGCAGATGCGTGAAAAGTCAATAAACCCAGCGAGATAAAGGCTTGTCTGTCTTTGGCATTTGTGTATAGAGAGGAAGACACTTTCGCTTATCTTTAGATTTTCAAGTTGCACAAGACGTCTGCCTGATTTAATGCAAATGCCAGTCAGCTTCAAGCAAACCCCTGTAACTCACTGTATATTTAGCAATGCATTCTCCATTGCTTTGCTGCCAATAATGTCTGAACGGACATGTTTCCGATAACTACATTTCCAACTTCTCAAAGAACTTTGTGAGGAAAACACCAGTGATGACAAGGAATGAGCAACAATGATATTAAAACACGAAAAAAGCCATTTAAGAATAAATGTATGTTATTTGAGAATGTCATGTCATAGTGTGCGATCAGGTCTTCACTGTTACAGCCACTGTCACCAATGAAAGTCTATCATGAGTCAGGCAGATGTTCATTGACGAGCTAATGAACGGTGCAATATGTAAGAATAAGCTACCTATCAAACAAATAGGGGGCAGCATATTACCAGAGTTATTGCTAAGTGCAGCCAACTTTAGCTGTCATTAGCTAGTGAGATTAGTTTGCTGTGCAGCTAGCGATCCAGACTGAGAGTTTGGAGCACCAGGGTAGTGTTGGTTTTCACACTGCTACCAAAAGAGCTTTATAAGGGCGGTATAGGCCTGTGCTGGCTGGTAGCCATGCTAACTTCAACGGATCTCTCCATTGGGGCTACTCTGCAACACAGTACAAAGAGATCATGACATTGAAACTTTTATTCTTCAGAATCAGAATGTTTTATTTGTCCTGCAAACGGAGAAATTTCTTTGTCACAGTAAAGGACAGCAATATTACAATAAACAATAATGATAACAGTAAAAAAATAAACAATATAATAAAAAGGTAAGAAATAGAATGGACTGTATTTACATATAAAAATTGAAAAAATATACACTTTCACATTATGTTAATAGTTTTTGTGATTTTTGTGTAAAATGTTTTCTGCTAACATTCTTACACATTGCACCTTTAAAGTTTAATTCACATTACATTTAATCGCGTCTACCTTCCTCACTCTTTGACATATCATGAAATGTTTTCTCGTAAGATCGACGACATTGAACATTGAATTAATGTAACTACACAAACCAACAATATATGACAAGAAGTCTAGTTGTTTTTGTTTTTTTTTCCATTATAATGTTATGTATTGTATCTTTAGTGTTACAATATTCATCAAATATAAGTACCTTTTTGTCTTTTTTTTAAATGTTCCTCTCTCAAGGATATCATCTCACCCATAGATGGACTCTAATAAAATGTGAAGGGGAACCAGCACAAAGAACTGGTGCATTAAGGACATAAATACAGACTTCAGGCAGGCAAATGGTGAAACAAAAATCACGTTTTTATAAAAAGCTGATCACCCTTACAAAATAAAACTTCAAACTATAACCTAGTAAACCGAATCCTAACATCATGACAGAAACAGATCCGAAACCTTGTTAAGATTAAAATTATTTTAATATGTGACTCAGCTTTAAAGTATATCTATCTCTATATCTGTGGTATAAAAAAAAAAAAAAAAGAGTTTCCTCTACTGAAAGAGCGTCCCGTAAAGGGCACTTTAGAGAGACCTCTATCATGTTCTATCCAGCAAAGAACATCCAAGAGGGCAACTTTTTTCCCACATGGGGGCATTAGTGATCTCACCTAATTCAGTGTAGGTGAGCGATGAGTCATGCACGAACGAGGGATGCATGGTGGGTTTTAATCCAACAGAAAAGATTGGTTTAATTTTTAGAGAGGGTGAGAAACCAATAAAGTGGAATCACCCACTGTAGTTTTCAGCCGGAATGGAAGCCCACATAAAAACCCACTGAAATTTAGGAGGTCTGAATGGGTATGAGGGGAACTCCTACCAGAGAGCGAGGGGGACATAAACAGACAAATGGAGAATGTAGGGAGACAAAGAGCTCCCATTTTTCTGACAAGATTTGACTTTTGGATGAGATCAGAAACTGAGAAGAGCCTCCTTCATGCTCAGTCACATTTAATCCCACACGGGAGCTGCTTAGTCTAACCACGGTGTCTTCATGGACCACTAAGGCGGCGCCGCGGTGCAGCTCTGCTCAAGTGTACATCAGCAGTAATTGAACACGAAGAGGAGACTCTTGACGCCAGGGCGATGGCTTGGAGCTTACACTGATGATGCTCTTACTACAAACCCTAATTATTTTAAGATGTAGGTCAACTGGTGCTGCGCGACCTAATAAACGTATTAAAGCAAGAGGGCGTGTCCATCGAGAGGTGACACTCTGCCATGAACAACCCAGGGAAGACACGTGAAATGAACTCGGTGAGAAACCTACACACAGACTGATAGAGACTGAAGAGAGATAAAACAAATGACTAGTTTGAAATATGCAGGACGCAGGGGCGGGAGAAGAAGAGGGTGAAAAAGGGAAAGACGTAAAATTGATAGACGTAGGCAGGAAAGAGAATAGACGATTAGGAGGGAGGGGTTTGACTAATTGATAACAATGAAAAATGGAGACAAAGCGAAAGACGGACGGAGACATTGAGAGGGCACAGAAAGAGGGAGCACGAGGGGGAGGAAATTAGACAGGCTAAAACTGAGGAAGTGGGCGCAGAGGGGAGAGAGAGAGTGAGAGTACTACAGAGAGTGAACGATGGAGAGAAAAGAGGAGGACCCGGCGGAGGTGCAGAGCACCATGTAATAGTCCCCTGGAAGTCCTGGGCAGCACAGAGGAAATAGAGAGAGAGAGAGGAGACGAGAGCAGGGCAGTTCTAATGCAATTAGGGGTCTGGAAATTGAAAGTACAATTCTCCCTGGGATCTTTGCAAGAGTGTGTGTGTGTGTGTGCATGTGTGTGTGTGCATGTGTGTGTGTGTCTGTGGTGTGGTTGGATGGGCTGTTAGCTTTCATATCTACCAAATGTCTTCATCCCTCCTCCCTCGTCTTCTATCTCTTCGTCTCCCTCTCTCCCTCTCTCTCAATTTGACTTCTCCAAATTACTCCCTCCTCTCACAGTCCCCTCCCTCCATTTAATTTCACTTTCTTTCCCTCCCCCGCTCTCCCAACCCTCCCTTCCCCTCGCCGACTCTATCCATCCTTTTCCTGTCTTTCTCTTCATTTATTCCACCATCTCTTTCTCTCTCTCTCTGCGTTTTTTTTTTCTTCATAAATTTGTGAATAGGAAAGCTATACGTCAGCTGCTTTTTTACATTCACATTTTGTATTTCAGACATTTGGCTGATGCTCTTATCCATTTCTACTTGCCCTAAGTGCCACAACATTACGAATTAAAGTTCTGTATTTTAGATGATCGAAAACCCAAAAAGCCAAGTAATGTATGCAGGGTTTACAGTCAAGGAGTCTTAATAATGCAAAATGATGAAAGGCATTACTCTTTAATGTATTCATTTTCAACAACACTTCCCATAACATCAGTGAGCTGCGCCTGAGGGAAAATGGATCTCTAACTTTGACGTGATCTGTTATCCAAATAAGTTTGGAAATACGGCCTTTCTTTAATGTATTTACATTTGAATATACTGTGTACATGAAGTTCTACCACGTATGATTTAGTGGCATCTAGTGGTGAGGCTGCAGAATGCAACCAACTCAATACCCCATCCCTCACCCTTCTCTTAAAGCATGATGGAGAAACTGTGGTGGCCTTCAAGTAATAGTTATACGCCCTCTCTTGAGCCAGTGTTCAGTTTATGGATATATGTATAACAAATCATAAAACAAATTAGGACAATGAATTAAAAACAATAAAACATCTAACTTAGAATGAGCAAACAAACTCCAGGTGCTCCCAAACACCAGGAGTTATTCCACCTACATTTTCCCTGATAATTGGTGTTTCAGAAAAGGCTTTAAACACCACCAGTCTCCACCACCAGCTAATTAGCTGCTCTAATTATCTGTGTGCATAATTACCAAGGGCAAATCGTAACACTGTCCCCAAGAAGACTTATCCTTTTGGCCCCATTACCACCTCTGTGCTTATAGGTGCGTTTTGTGATGTGAACCCAAGTGCTGCGTGTGCATGTGATGGAGCGTTTGTCCTCGGTGTCAACCTGTGCTTTTCCACGCTGGCAGTGGGACAGGAGGGAAGTAGGTTAGGCGCGTGCTAATTGCCCCAGCAACAGGGTGATTGACTCCAGCTACCCCCCCTAGGCTCGTTAGCCGCTGCAATTAGTGATGTGACAGACAGGGAGGTGGGGCTGGGAGTGGACGGCTAAACGCTGGCTGCAGAGGTGAGGAGGTTTGGGATACACTTGTTTCTCTAGAGAGAGCGAGTCAGTGAAAATCTTTACAACATCACTGACACACTTCTACATTGTCTGTTCCCGCATCCTCTTTTCTCCCTTCAATCTCATTAAACTATTAGTCTTTAAATGAAGGGGTGTGCATGAGAGTAACATGACACTTGTCGTAAACAAGAAGGGGTCTTTCTGATGTTTCAATGTATGACTGTCAATTATGTCAGATTAACATGAAATTAGCCTTGACAGCAATGTCTGTTGTTTTATGAGAACCTGGCATTAGTCAAGACATTATAACCTTAAAATAATCATCGTCACAATCATCATTAAAGTGTCAAAGTAGGAATGAGTATCAAACTCAAAAGAATGGAGCTTTGTATGTTATCCATTATAATTGTGTCATGAATATTTTTTTCTGACCTTGACTACAGTGGTAAAATGTGGACGTGTCATTAAAATGTCTTTATGTGTTATTACACTGTCAAATACTTTTTTTTTTTTTAACAGCATCAAGAATAATGTTCTTGACCTGTAATTCAGCTTATTAAGATGTCATTAAATTTTACATGGCCAGTTCAACAACATGGTGTAAGTATCAAGGTAATTTAGGGACATTGAGAAATTAGTGTTGTTTGCTCAGTGTAATGGATATAAAACAATGAAACCATCCGTTTACACTGGTTTCCTGTAAGTCTCGCTATCTGGTGATTCATTTCTTTTTTCTTTTTTTTTTAATATATTTTTTGGCCTTTTTATGGCTTTATTGACAAAACAGCTGAAGATATGACAGGAAACAGGGAGAGAGAGAGGGAGAGTGACACGCAGCAAAGGGACCCAGGCCGGGAGTCTAACCCGGGTCCGCTGCAGAGCCTCGGCACATGGGGCGCGCGCTCCACCCACCGAGCCAAACGGCGCCCCTGGTGATTCATTTCTATAATAATTTGATTTGTTTGTTGTGACGCTGAGAAGAATCCAGTTGTCTTTGCAACAGCAGCCCACCAACAGTAATACCGCTTGGAAACACTAGGGGGGAGAAGTTGTCTGTTGCCCCTTTAAGTAAGCTAACTATTAACTGCTACAACTGCAGCTAGAAGCCAGTATCTAGTTAGATGTTGATGAAGGTTCTCAGTCATCCTGGTCATGGTAAATCTAAAACTGACCTTCATGTGGCTCACCTAGTCTTAGAAACCCGCTTGAAGGCTGGTTTGACAGAAGACCCACAGGGGCACTAACGACTCTGATACTCAGAGCTCATACGTGTCCTTAACAACTCTGTAAGTACACTCCCACACAGAGTTTAAAAGCCTGCCAACTCCTCCTGTTAGAACTGAAGAAGCCTCTTGGATGAGAGGTGAAGCGTCTTCAAGAAACTGAAACAAGTCCAGTTGCCTACAATACAGCACCTAGAATTAGCTAGTTAGCTTGGGTAGCCATGAAGCTATTGCTCCTACAAGCTGTCTCAGCCCCAGGATGCCAGGAGCCAAACCTGGCAAGAAAAGCACATTGTGCTGTTATTCCTTTTCAGTGTCTTCAGAGTTTTCAGATGCTGTTTTTCGATAGCATAATTAATTGTACGCACACAAAGCCTAATAGTTTGTGCTAATGCCTGCTTGATATGTTCATTACAGGTTATGTTATGTTTATATAATATCAGTTTGTCATAATAAAGACACAGTTATTAATTACACTTAGTGGCAACAGTCATAAATGTATGACAGGTGTCACATTAGTCTTATGAGCATGCCTTTTAACACACTTGAGTCTTACACCACTCATCTAAAAGGTTTGGTTCAAACCTGCCTTGGAGATACAGTATATTCTCACACATGGGCCGACTTTGTTTCACTCTGAAATGTGTCACGTTGTGGAAGTTATTTATTGTGACTTTGAAGCACAGAGATGGATAACAATGGCTGTTTTCAGTAGCTGTGAGGAAAGTTCCCTCAGCAAAAAACGCTCTGATTGAACAGCATCCGACTGAAAAATTCACCTGAGCACACGCATTCACACTCGGGATGTAAACTGATACAATCAAAGTCTCACACTGTTGTCCACCCACCAGCTCGGTGTTTATTACCTTGAAGTTACCAATCGGACATGTTTCATCAGGCAGTGTGTGGTTGAATTAGTCACACAAGGATCAACAGCACCTTCTACAAAAACGCCCTCCCATCCGCGGCTGCTCTCAGCTCCCATCAGTCCTGTACTCCTACACATATTGTGTTGTGCCTAGTTCATGCAATTATCCCCAATTGACACTGACATGCACACCAAAGTGTTGGCAGTTGCTGTGGAATGTTATGTGGGAGTGTGCTGTATGTCTACACACACTACAATGATAATGATAATACAATGAAAAATAATTAAGGGAAACGACAGATTACTTTCAAAGTCCCTTTTTTGTTTATTTAATAGAGTTTATTTTTTATTTTTTTCCATGATCAACAGATTCACATCGCAAGAGCTAAGCTGATTAGCTAATTGAATGTTAATCGGTTCTCTATAAACTTTTGTTGACTTCAGGAATAACCATCTTTTACAAATGAATGCTGATTCAAATCATCATTGTGTCCGTGGTCCATTTACTCACAATGTAAAGCCGCTTCACCTGGCTGCTGTAGACATTTAACCACAAACAATATATTTTGCATTTCTGCTTTTGTACTAATTAAACAAACCAATTATCACACGCTGATTGGTGAGCCTTAGATGTGTTGGGAGCAGAGGTTGCTTTAGACATTCTTAGTGTCCCTCTTTTAAACGGACTGGGGGGTAAAAATTCTGTCATAGTCTGTTGTAACCCGTCATTTAGATTTTATTTCATTTCTTAATGATTGAGACAATGGCCTATTTCATGGCATTGTATGTTTAAGCAGTTGAAAAAGCAACACCTTTAATACACGGGAATTTTTTTTGCAGACTATGAATTTATAAGGGTATATAAAGGAAACATTAACAGAGACACCGCCCGTATGGTAACTTCTGCAGTACTGTCATCACTACAACAAAACAGCTACTGCCACTATTTGAGCCAGCGGTTTTAAAGTCACGGCAACCTTTCGCTTCACTCGTAACACCCTAGCACCCCATCGCACTCAGATTGCTAGATGAGTCTACTACAGTTAGTTTACATGTCGTTATTGACAGTGAAGTGTAAATTAGTAGCATTGGGGTGGGTGTCCTCCAGTGTGCTAATGATAGACAGCCTTTAGATTTTTTAAAAAAACATTTATTCAGTGATGGAAAATATTCCCATTAGTTTATTCATCTCCAAATTTAACATGCAGATATAGGAGTGGTAATCATCTTCTGATCTAGCTCTTGGAAAGAAAGGTTGAACTACCTTTAACTTTATTAACTGGTTAGACAGAAACATTAGACATGTTGATAATGACATCAAATCTAAATTAAGAAGCACCTTTAAAGACGTCACCTGTTGTCAGACTATGCTGTAAAGTCAAAAGCCATGCACTCTGTTGCTTCCTTAACACTGAACTTTAAAGCAGCATTACGTAGAAAAGAGCATTTTGTGCGATTTGGCGCCACCCCCACAGTTTCTGAGTGCAACACCACTGTTGTGAATAAATATACCAGATTAGATGTTACATATAGGGCTGGGACTTTATCGCGTTAATTACGATTAATTAATTACAGAAAAAAATAACGTGACAAAAAAAATAACACATTTAATCACAATTTATTTTTGCACTCCCGGCAAACCCATAACATTGATGCACAGGATACAACACGAGAAATGGAAACCGATGAGAAATCGTTGCTGGGTTTGGTGGGCGGAAATACTTGTTTTAAAAAACTACCGGGTGGAAACCTGGGTAAAAGCACAGTTGTGTGCAAATTGTGCAAGAAAGAATTTGCACCGGAGCACTTCCAGCCTCCGCTACCATCTCAATGCCAAACATGTTGCAGCTAGCACAGACAACGCTCCTAGTTCGAGCAGGCAGTGTCGCCAATCCACACTCAACAAGATGACAGGGTTCACAGCCAAAATGAGTAAGTCCACGACTGACAAGTCAACAAACACAGTGGCGAAGTAGATTGCAGTGGACTGTCGGCAACTCTCGGTGCAATCATAATATTCTTTATTCATATTGCACTTTATGTTAACACTCAGTGATGAAAATAAACACAATTTTGTTGTTGAAGCATTTATGTGTCTATTCATTGATATAGTCATATACCAAAATCCATTTAGATTGAAAAATGTTGCTTCTCGTGCCAAATACTGATATGCGATTCAATGAGATTAACTTATTACAAAGCCTCTAATTAATTAGATTATTTTTTTTAATCGAGTCCCACCCCTAGTTATATAGTTAACTACAAACAAAACTCTTTACGTCGTAACAATGTTTTGTGTTGATAACCTGTATATAACGCCATGATCTCTCACTGAACTGAGTGGCCGAGAAAGAGACACCATTCACCCTGAATCAAGATAGAAGAATGCATTTTTACAGACTATAAAAACAGGTTACAGAAGAATACAAACAGTGAGGTTATTTCTCCATGTGATTTCCCAAGTTTAACATTTTCAGGCCCCTGCTGTGATCCCACACATCACACCTTATTCATTAGCCTTTACATTATCCCACGGCGCATACTTGTCAGCTGTAATTTACGAACGTGTGATGAAAACATACAAACTCAATGAATAATTTACCCAGAGAATCCTTCACACTATTAATAACAATCTTTTGATTCCATAAGGAGACACATTGGGTTATAAAAGTCCTAAAAATAACTCCCAATGAAAGAGTGGAAATTTGGCTTGCGCTCGGTTCGTAGTGATTAGTCTGAAGTCTTATAGATCACAAGAAACATTCTAGCATTTGGCCAAAGCCTGAAGTAATTACCCTGTCTAACAAATAGATTTGATGCGATCACACACGCACAAACACACACACACATACACTGAGTCGAACACACACTCGTATACACACAGAAATATGAAAAAAAACACATACACATTCAAACATGCACACGCCCACACACAACTGTATTGCAGCCAAATAAATGAGCCGGCACTCCTCGGGCCTAATAGTCTGGCTGTAATTAACATTGTCATAGTGATAATAGCCATTTATCCCTGACATATCACACACACATACTCACACACACACAGTCCAAAACCTCTATCTTGTCTAGGCAGCTCGCCCAGCTGTCACCTCCCTCATCTGTCTCTCTCCCTCCCACCTCTCCTACTTGCTCTCCTCCTCCTCTTCAGAATTTAGACCTCAGGATCCCTCATTTCCTGTTTTTCCTTTTCACGCCGTCATTCCCTCTCTTCTTCGATATTTGTAAGGTTGTCTTTTGTCTTTTCCCCCCTCTCTTGACTCTGTGATCTTTCTTCCTTTCACTCACATCCCTATCAGTGCTCAAACGGCATTCTTCTTCTTTTCATCACTGTTGTCATTTTCCTCCCCCTTCCTCTCTCTCAGTCGTTTTTTGAACGTGCTGTGTACACACCGCAGTGCAATTCTATATATTCAACGGGAAAGCAAAATGTGTGTTATTTATTTTTGCTACCTAAGATGCTAAGTAAGACTAAAACAAGTTTTACTTAAAATTTTGACACATCACTCTCATGCCACGATTGATGTGAAGCACACCATCTTATGTAGTATTTCTTAATGTGGCTTGAGCTGAAGCAGCCAAGTCGCTGGGAAACAACTAAAAACAATTAGGATGAAGTCAGGAAAGAAACACAAAGAGACACATTTTTCTTTTTTAGTCACGGTTACCATGGCATTACAGTTTGTGTTTGGTTTTGTAGCTGACTGACCTCCAATCTTACCAACTGCTATGTTGCTCTTTTGAAGAGAGGTGTGTAATACTTGCCGCATCAGAAACACACAGTCTTCACGGATCCAGTTTATGAGCGTGATTTGTTCTTAATCTACACTTTCAAACACAGCCACATACTGGCATACACAAATGCAGGCTTAGTCCTTGTTCATGGACGAGAGAAATTGATGAGATATTGATGATACAACAGTTCGCACATTAGAAAGCCAGTCTCTAATTATTTTAGTAAACAGTATTGACTTTTGTGGCAGCGCGCAGCCGCTCTGCTGAATCACAATATCTGTTCAAGTCGAGGTTCATTTACTTCAACAAGACCAAATGCAAAAAACAAGCTGTTTTCAGGACTTCTCTTCAAGACTCTCTCCGAGAAGGGAGGTGGTAAAGGTACAGCATGCGTAACGTAAAATAATTTGTTGTAGGCACTTGACAACAGTCAGCAAAGTAAATAAATGCCTAAAATTGTTGTAAAGGTAATATCTGATTTAAAGATGCTCAGACCAAAGGATGGAAGGTT
>OZ023159.1:22966206-23078706 GCA_963678695.2 Diplodus puntazzo | reverse complement strand
TCAAACAGTTAATAAACCATCCAATTTCACTGCTCTCCCTCAAACTGTTACTTAACTCATGTCCCACTTGTATGCAGCTCTCCTGTCAAGACATAAGGGAAGGTTTTTTTTAGTTTTGTAGCAAACGTTTTACTTGTTCAAGAGATCAACAGGGGTCCACATTTAATTCAGCACTTCAGTGTTGTTCCTCCGCTGCATGTGTAAATTGCACGTACCCAGAGAAATGCAAACAGTGATTACAAAATCGCACAAGGGCAAGGTCTACATCAAATTGCTTTTACTATATTTTACCGGGTGGCTATTTGTTAGCTTCCTGTTTTTTTTAAAAAAAAAAACAAAAAAAAAAAAACACTTAGTCCATTTGCAATTTGCCCATTCAGCTAATTGGTTGATATATTGATAAATTAAGTGGCTGTGATGTGTTTTTAGGCGATTCAGTGGCTTCGTTTCAATGGAGCACGTGTGTGTGTGTGTGTTTCAGCATGCAAATGACAACGCTGATGATGAAGCAGGAAATGTAGCCAGAGGGACAGGAATTGATTCATCGATTACTTTTAATTAGAACGCAACGTGCCCTACCTGTAATATACACACTTAAACATCATGTAATTGCGTTGAATCAAGTGCACGTGCAAGCGAACTGAAGGTATGTGCGTGCAGGGGGCATCATTTCAGGGGAGGCCAAGCTCTGGGACTTCAAACCGTACCAACGTGATGGCTCATTAGGATATTGTCTCTGATATTACAAAAACAGCTCAGCAAAATGTGTTTCAGAAGATATTTTACAGGAGAATCAAGTCATGATTTGAAAATTCTGACTTTCGGGAGTTTCCTGTCTCCTGCAACATGACGCTCGGCTAATGGGAATGCATTGCACGGCTTAAAGGCGTGAAAATGACTGATCCTGTGGGCAAGCACCTTAAGAGATGCCCTTTTTCTAATCGTTTTACAGATAAAATGGCCAACATCCAGCTTCTCTCAACCCCTTTTGACCTCTTTTGAAATAGACGTCCTTCTGATTTTACCTGCATCTAAAAAGAGCTTCTCAATTATTTTAAATTCAATAAACAGAGGTACAAGGAAAAGCTGGATATTTTTAAGCCCAAGGCCACGGTGATTTTTATTATCAGGCTGTGGTGAAAAGGTCAGGATAAGAGCAAGAGGAGACGCCAATATGTTCCAAGCAATTTCCCCCAAATGAGAAACTTGACAATTTAAGAAACGGACAGAACAGGAGATAGGGTAGATATGTTGTGTGTCTGTGTGCCTGTACTTGCTAATGTCTCTGTGCATTTGACGGAAACACAGTCAAAGACTAGATGGCCGTACTTCCATTTTGACTGTTGGGGAGATTCCCGTTTGTGTGTGTGTGAGCGTATGTGTGTGTACAAGAAAGACAGAGAGAGAGCCGGAGATGGAGAAAACGAGAAAAGGGAGTGATGGACAGACGGAAGGAGGGAGAGACAGAACGAGAACTGCTTACATACTCTTATTGTAAGTCACAGTTGGAATTGAATTTGTACAGAAGAGCAAAAAGCCCCAGTTTTTTTCACTGTGTCAACTCTTTTACGACAGTGTGTGTGCGTGCGTGTGTGTGCACGTGTGTGATGGGTGGACTCGCTCTAGTTGATTCGCTTCAAAAACCGCACACACACCTTTGCAGGGCACGCACACACTCGTACATACATGCATGGATAAGCTTCACTGCGGAGAAAAGCCGTTTCCTGGACTTCATTTCTTTCTTGCAACGTGCACATACTAACGTGTCTGTCAGCGCATACCAGATGCACCCACACACACACACACACACACACACACACGCACACAAAAGGACACACACACTTATGCTCCCTTCTTATGCTTCCCTTTTTCTTCCGGCATCCGACTCACTCGAGCATACACACAAATGCACAGGTGTGCGCAGGAAACCTACATGAACTCACACAAAGACATATTCATTCATACATAGCAATGCTTGGCACACACGACCTCACTGCACACACACACACACATACAGACACACTCTGAGCTTATCTCAGTGCGGTATGGAGCAGCTTTTGAAGGCAGTAGGGAGCCAGTTGTTGACGAGCCACTTAATAATTCCCTTGGACAGGCATGAAATTCTATTCTTTTCTCTCTGCCTCTCTTACTGTCTCCTTTGCTCTTGCTCTAATATTCCTCATCCTGCTGTGTGTTTATCTGTTTTCTTTTTTCCTTTTTTCTCTCTACTTTTCTAATTTTGTCCTGCTTTGTCTCTTCTTTCTCTCTGCTTCCTTCTCTCCGTCTCTTCCCTTTTTCTGCTCTCTGTGATTCACCGTTTGTATCTGCTGGTAAACTTGAGACATTATTAACATAAAGTTTAATAAGGCACTCGCAATGATAGGCTGCTCATTGTAAAATGAACGAGCCGGGCAGGTGTTCTGACTCAGTACATGCGATACCACGCTTTGTTGTACCGCGGCTGCTTGGGTTGCACTTTTGGACCCCCTCTCTGTCACTCCCGCTCTCTCTTTCTCTCTCTCTCTCTCTCCCCTCAGGGAGTTAAACTATGATTAAACATGAATATAATTCAATTACCTCTCCATGCCAATTAGAAATGCTTGTTCTCCAAAGGCAGCTGACTGCTAACTCATGCTCAAACCCCAGCTTGGAAGGTGGCTTATGTACCAAGGTCAGCTGATGCCAGTTGACCCATGCAAATAGATAGCCAGCGTATGTTTAACCTGTGTCACAGTGTCGCTCTCAATCTGGTGTTCAGGCTCAGTCACACTGAAGTAGCACAGCCGATATTATCCGCACTTATTCACAAAATAAGAGCTCCTGGGGGCTCTTCCATCAGCGTATGGACAAAAAAAAAACACATGCAGAACTACAAACTACAAACCAGTTGATGATGTTGATATTGCTGTAGTAACATAATCATAATCCTGGATTCATTTTTGGCTCTCCATTTCCTTAAATCTATCCGATCTACTCGATATAATCTCGGTAATCTTACTTCTACTATTTCAGTCCATTAAGTACAGAACGTATCTACAGTGCACACACACTGACAGTCGTGTACGACACCGACACATCCTAATACGACTGAATAGGTTGATTATCAGCATCTACCAAAACCACATATATCACTAAGACAACACTATTATTGTTGCAGCCTAACAGTGACACATGTGGGCTTCCATTGTAAGGTTGCACTTTGGTTAGGTTAAGGCAAAAAACTACTTGGTTAGGTTCAGGAAAACCTCTGGTCTTAAAAATTACTAAATTACTCCTGTAACTTCTGTTACGAACAAACCTATGTTAAATAAGTAAAACATATTTTATGTACTGATGTATCCGCCCTAAATTGAAAGTAGGACCCTATATATAGGACTCACCGTTGACTTCTGATTTCATACTTAACACGAAGTGTTGTCCCATGAATTTAACCCGACTGTCAATCCCTTACCTCAGCCCCCTTTGCAGATTGTTCTCCCTTTATCCTACTTTACCCCACTTCCTCCTTTGCAGCTGTAATGATTACTACAGCCACAAGAGGTCAGCACTTAACAACAAATGTGAATACAGGTCCGTACAAGCTGCTTTCATTTCAAGGTCATTTTTCTGACAGAGTTACAAGATAACAGGAGTTTTAGGGTTACAGAAAAATAAGATTAGCACACCAGGATATAGTATTTGGTAGAGTTTGACTCACAGATGCAGGTGATTATGTGAAAGATGTTTATGTTTCAGGGTAAGGGTTAGGGTTAGGATTGTGGTATTTTGAGAGATACTGGCTTCACATCCAGTGCAAACAGTTACCAATGGAAACTTTCATTGTCTCAACACTCCTTTAATTCTGTTTCCTTGTAAGCACATTCATTTGCATTGTGTCTTGTGCATGTTTATACTTACAAATGGATTCAGTGCTTTGAGCCACGTCAGCCAACGTACTGGATCCCTTCCAACATACAGCTGTCTTTGCCCGTGGACCCTCGATTCGTATAGACAGTAAATCTAACTCGATGCACGGAGTAAAATAATCTGATATAAAAGGCAGTTTTTACCAGTTAAAATTCAATTCAGGTTTTATTTCGCTGGGAAAAAAACATCTAAGAAATCCGTTTTGGAGGTTTTTTGCAGGAGACCGCAATAGAATACAGAGATATCCAATAACCCTTTTTTTTATGTCTCTCCCTTGTTGTTGTCATTTCTTTTGCCCTCTGGTGCAGACAGCAGAGATGTGAACATGATGTTATCTGAGCTATAGCTTCCAAGACACTCCTGCCCCGGGATACTCACACACGCATTACATTTTAACATACACATATATATTAACACAAACGTATAGACAAATAAACACGTTATCTTTTGTCCTCCTCCTCCTCTTCCTCTTTGATTTTTTATCCCTCCATCTTCTCTCCACCCCTCAAGGCGGAGGAAACATCTCCTTGTTAATTTAAATCTACTTTCCTTGTGCCCTTCATCTCCCCCTCTACCACGCTCCCCTCTTTCATCTTTTCCATGCTTTTAATCCTGTTTGTCTCTACTTCCCCTCCACCTCTTCACCTTTTCCTCACCTTCAACCTGTGTAACTGTCATCTTCTGCTGTGTTATATATCCAAAGTATCTATTTCTGATTTCAGGCAAGACTGAGCAAAGTGTAAGATGGAGGGAGCAAAAGCTAAAGAGAATTACAGATTAAGAAAGTGCCTTTGTGTGTGTGTGTGTGTGTACGAGAGACAGAAAGAGAGAGAGAGAGAGAGAGAGAGAGAGAGAGAGAGAGAGAGAGAGAAAGTGATAGAGAGAGAGAGAGAGCTCATTAAGTAAAGGTCACATAGTGATGTGTGGCAGAGAAGGATAGGGCATTGAGCAACTTTTCATCAGTCAAATACGCTTAAACCCTTGAGTGTGTGTGTCAGGTGTGTGTGTATGTTCATCAGCATCTCGTTAGGTGTATTTTTGTGTTATTTGTCAGTGTCTCCCTTCCATGATGTGCTATTTTTTATGCATTTTATTTGCATATTGTTCTTGTTCTTTGTCTTCCTCCTGTCCGTGT
Source organism: Diplodus puntazzo (assembly GCA_963678695.2). Lineage (NCBI taxonomy): Eukaryota > Metazoa > Chordata > Actinopteri > Spariformes > Sparidae > Diplodus > Diplodus puntazzo. The sequence continues at coordinate 23,073,665 of OZ023159.1, read as the reverse complement.
TATTCTAAGTTGGCTCTATATGTAGAATTGTGTCTGAAAATATCTTGCATGTATAAATGTATAAATGTTGTTGCTCCATTTGGGAATGATAACATTTTGCACCGCAGCTCTGTCACCATGACTGTTTTTGTGTCATGTTTTTTACCTGTTTTCTGGTCGAAACTTGTGGAAAATACATTTACTGGAGACCTGTACAGCACTTAAGTACTTTTAAGTTTAGGGGCAATTATGCTTAACAATTGTTTTCTAGTTATTTTTACTCCGATTTGCATTGCAGTGGAAAATATAGGTTTCACTCGCCATATATATATCTGCTCCATAAGCAAATTTGTTATTTTGCAGATTGAGATTTTATATTAGATCTATCGAAGAACTAAGTCTTGGGTTGAACATTTTACTTCCTCAGTTTTCCCATGATAACGATTAAAATTGCATTATTTATTATTTCAGTTAGTCATGTAATGATCACAGAATGATAAATGTTGTTTTTCTGAAATTAAGGAGATAATTCACCATGAGAAAACAGCTTCATGTGATTCATAAAAGTAGAGCATTATATACACACTAGATTTACAATAGTGAACTGTAAAAGGACTTTTAAAGGATTTTTTAAAGGGTCTGACTTCTGTATTGAAAAAAGCTCCGTATTTGAAAGGTCCCTGTTGAGGTAATGCACTCAAGCCCTGAACCTACATGCTTAAACCTAACAGTTATTTGTTGATTAACCCTCTTTCCAACCGTAAGCCTTAAAACCACAAGTTACTGCCAGCAAACATACTTTCTTACCCTACTTTTTTAAAAGAACACACACAAAAATGACCTAATCTGAGGTGTACACAATAATTTCAAGGCAAACTGTGCGTACTGTCTGCGAAATACCCTGTAATCATGGTTGTGAGTGTGTCTGTGTGTGTGTGTGTGTGTGTCGGCGGTTATAAATGCCCCCATGGAAACTCAATGCCAAATAATCAAGATTGACGCCGGTACATGGCGCACTGACGTGTGTGTGTGTGTGTGTGTGTGTGTGTGTGTGTGGTTTGTTTGTGCTATTTTTGTTGGCGGGATCTAATCAAATGTAATCATGCTGATTACATTAATTGTGAGGTTTATAATCACCTCTTCATTTTTTTTTCCCTTTCACTTTTTTTAAAACTCTCCCCTGGTCCCCTGTTACTTGTTCATTCCTGTCGCTCATTCTCAATCTCTTACAATCTGCAGTCTTCTCATAGACTTTGGGTAGAAATAACGCTGACGGCTAAAATGACATGTAAACTGAATGTTGTGTTCAGAAGCAACAACATGTGGACTGTCAAATTAGTGCTGGGCGGTATACCGGTTCACACCGAATACCAGTGTATATTTTCGTTATGATATGAATTTTTAATATACCGCCATACCATTGTATTTGAATACACAACGTTCGGAACGCTATGCTGCACCGCGCGACACTGTTTCAGACTGGACCCTTTTCAATGTTGCGCTGCTAAACAGGTATGGTGCGACTGCGAGGGTAAACAGTGGTGCTCTGGTGTTGTGTTAGGGTGAAGATGGATAGGATAGACATTGCAGATCATGACTTCACCCGCGGTCAAGATGAGCAACTGGAAAGCCGCTGAGATCCGGGAGATGCTAGCGTCTCCTCGTCTCTGTAACTGTTTGGTTGTGTCCGCTACTGGTGTAGCGGCAAGCTAGGAACGGTCGCTACTTTCAAATTAAAAGCCCCCCGCTAAGAACCCAGTTCTAAACTCCAATGGGGTGCAATGTAAAGCTCTTATTTTGAAGACAAATTCCACCTGCTTACTGTTAGCTGTCTGTTGCTTGAGGCAGCTAACGAAGGGGGTGGTGCGCTAGGCCGCACGCTTCCATTACTAGCGGGGGTTTAACATCGGCGTGTGTTTGACTGAGGAGGCGAGAATATGGGCCACGGATCTATAATTAAATAAATATATCAAGTGTCGCCACATTTCTACCGATACACATGTTGTACGTCACTGTTCACACCGAACTTCGTGCTTCACGTCACGTCACATGTTTACGCCGACCCCAGTGGCAGTTTTTTGGGAAAGAAGGAATGAGAAACTGGTTGAGAGAGGAAAATTAAACCTCCCTTAAAGATAGACAGAGTGCTGCCTTTACCTTGCAGCAAATGTGCTGCCTTTTCTATCTAAAAGGGGCTAGTAATTCCTCTCTCAACCAGTAGAAAATGCTGTGAACACCTGATTATGCATGAAAAAAAAAAATACCGTCATAGACCGTGAAATCGTAGGAATTTTGAAAAATACTGTGACATACATTTTTCGTCATACCGCCCAGCACTATGTCAAATATATCAAACTTATTTAAACTTGGTAGACAAGCTCTATATTTATTACAATTAATGAAAAAAGCCTGTTACAGTTTTCCTCTTCTTCCCCCACTTAAACAATACGCTGACCCGTAGCTCTGGCCCTCAGTCCATTTACCGTTTTTTAAACTTTTGAATATTTTCAGATCATTTAAAAATTTGGCAACAGGAAGTGAGGGATCCACAATGTATTTCTTTATTTATTTTTAAAAGGAGCATCCTCTTTCTTTCTCTCCGTAGGACACAGAGGTGGTGAATACAGCCATTCTTACGGGTCGACGCGTTGCGGTGCCCATCAAGCTGGTTACCGTGGAAACCGACGGACAGGTGAGGGAGGTGGACGACTCGGTGACCTGCAGCTCGACAGACGTGGACGTCGTCAAGGTATGTGTATAAACACAGGAATTACGTGATCAGGGATCATAATCACAAACCAGACACGTGAGATGTGAAGTCACATTCAGTGATAACTCTACAGGTGTGCCTTTTTTTTTTTTTTTTTAAATCAGGTTTTTAACTCAAAGACATATCACGCTGTTCAACTTAAGATGATGTTTTTGGTCTGTGATGTTGCCTGCAGTGTGGTCTGGGCTTAAGACGGTGAAGTTGTAATTGGTACACCAATTGATGTTTTGCTTCATGACTGAACATGTGCCAGAGTGAAAAATGGGCCCAGGCGACTCACAAAAATGTCTTAAGTCACGGTCTGCCAAGGATTTGAAATATGGATTAAGAAATGTCTCCTCGAGAGCTCGAGAGAAACTGAAACAACATTTAAAGAACAGGAAGGAAATGACAATTATATGAGGAGGTGAACTGGGGCTATTTTACACAGCAAGGAATCCATCTTGAATCATCACTGTAATCTAAAATCTTGGAGGATTTGTGTTGTTGTCTAATTCACTTTGTGCAGAAGAGCACAATGAGACACTTGTGAGACACGGGCTTTTAATCTCACTTTCCAATGAATGAGAAAAAGGCTCAGAATGGCTGACAGGTGGGGAACTAAGACTTAGTTGGCCTAACACACACACACAAGAAAAAAAACCAACACATTTGGTACTGTTTTTGAGCTTAAAGAGAGATTCAGTGTGTTTTACTAAAGTAGAATTCAGAAACTAGCCTGAACAGATGCTGGCCATTGTAAAAACTTTATAGTTTACTGACACAAAGCTAAATCAATATCTGAGCCCAAGTTTGGGAAAAGGTGGCTGCAACCTGCTTCCACAACATTTTTCATAATGTTGCGGCAGCTGAAAGGACGTTAGAAATATGGATGAAGCCCGTCACGTTCGGCTGATTAAATGTGGCCTGTGGAGTTTGCTTGTAAACAAAATTTTTATTTACATTCAGTACTGCTCACCAAAACACACCATGTGTATCCTCGAGGCCAGGCAAATATGTTGGATGCATTTCCTTCAGTTTATTCTTATTTAAAACCTGCATGGTTGACATCATATTTTACTTGTTAGCGGTCTTCTTTGCCTGTGCATTGGTGAGGTTCACGTCGATCCGCCACTGCTGTCGTGAATTCAGTCAGAAAATTGCTGTTCAGAAGTCCGCTCAGCACCGTCTGTCTGGGGACAGAAAAACATTAAAAGAGATCCAATTAAAAGATAATTATTTTTGTTATACTATGAAGATCAATAAGGCTGAAGTTAGTAAGCTAGTAAATTGAAAAATAAAAAGCAAGTAAATCAAAAAAAGTGAAGTTTAAAATGCTAAATATTCCATTGAAATTCTCAAATTGAGAGCATAAAAAGTAAAGATAACATTGGAACAATAAAATTTTAACTCTGCTGTCTTTTGCATTCATCATTTATGTGTTGGTGCAAGTTCGGCTGGCCAATCCCCATCAAATATCCACTGAAATAAACTAAAATACTCCCTGTAAGGCTTTCTGAGAGTGGCAGGTATATGTTCCAGTGTGATGGTCTAACACTACCAGACTCCATGTTGGGAAATAACCACATGAACTCTCGCGCATGTCAAACGTGTTGGTTAACCTTTGTCTAGTTTATGCAGTAAAAATCCTAATTTTCAGTGCAGAAACACTGGCACAATTCAAACTTTACATTATTGATACAAACAGCACCGAGGTTAAACCTTTTGTCAGCGCGAACAACCTCAATTTCTATATCTTGATACATGTCAACACTATCTTTCTTTTTTTGCCCTAATTTTCATTTAATCGTCTCCCCGAGGAGGTCAGAGCCACCATGCAGCTGGCGGGATCCAGTTTCCTCCTGAGTAATGTCAGCAGGATGGGTGATCATTCACACTTGAACCCGGTGGAAGGATAGTCTCAAGTGCTCAGCCACCAAAACTAACAAACACAATTACTGTACTGTGTTAATAAAAAAGAGGAAAAGCTTCTTTAAAAAAAAAAAAATTTACAGAAACAAGGCTATGCCAGAGAATGAAGATTGATTCCTCCCGTGCTACGTTCCCTACGTGCCTCAGGGTCCAAAATGGAACGCACCCTCGCTGTGACAGTTTCAATATGAAGCCAATTTCCTGGTACAAGCTGACAGGAGTGGTGCTGTTTAAGGAGCGATCAATAACAACACAGTGAAAATGGAAGGAACTCATTCAGATAGATGTAATGTTAGCGCTCTGCGGGTATGTGTGTACGAAGAGGTTGCTTGCAGTTGTTGGTGTGTGTGTGTGTGTGTGTGTGTGTTACAAAGTCAGACCAATTGCAATACGAGGACCTCCAGTCGTTTTTGTTCTTTCACCTCGGACTCTCTTCCCTCGTACATTTGGCAAAGGGAAGTCATACATTGTTGGGACAAGTGTTACATTTTCAGTCAAGCTGAAACATGTTCATTTCATGTGTCTGCGCCTCTAGTCTGCACCTCCTCGATCAAACCTTCGCTTTTCCATTGATTTTGTGGTTGGTCGGACCCCCTCTGAATTCCACTTCATGTTCAGCCTGAGTGCACCATAAAGAACAGCTCCGGCGATCAGTGGGTGAATTATACCGGCACTTCTTTACTACCCAGGCAAACCGGGTGATTCAGATGCAGATGTGGACACATGCATTGCAGGAATTCATGCCGGTGTATCCTGGTGGAGTGATCCTGAGGTTGGGTTTTTCAGTTGAACGCCTCGGATAAAAGCATCCGTCAAATGAAGCCAAATTTTCCCGGCTGCCCCCGGCTGCTGATATTTTAATTATGATGTGCACAATATGTCCAGTGGGCAAAGCAATCAAACAATTGGAAACATTTTAGACCAGCGCATTGATACTATGTTCGGCATCGCTGTAATAACTCAGCACGGAGCAGAGCAATTTAAACTCACTCACTGTATATGGATAAGCTGTTTAGCGACCTTAAGCCCTCCTTTGTGCTGATTGTGTTTGTTTGCGCGGCAAAAAAGACTGTGTGCGTGTGTGTGTATGCAATGTGCCATTTTTTGTTGACATCTGATCCGACAGATATTCTCTCTCTCGCGTTCCCTCACACACACACACATACACACACCCACACACACACAAAAACACACATAAACACATAGAAGGGGCTTTAACACAGACAGCTGTTTGGCAATGGCACCCATGGGGTACAGCTCCAGGTAGCTGTAGCTGTCAGTGAGTCAAGATGACAGCTGTAAAGTACAATCCGGAGAGCGCAGTGCACACACACACACACACACACACACACACACACACACACACACGCACACACAGTCTATCGTTCCCTGAGCTAAGGCTCGAAGGCTGCACTTCCTCACAGGCTTTATTCAAAATCTTACTCACTTGCTTCAGGTCCCGAACTTACAACTTTACGTATAAAATGCCACTGATACTAGTTAGATGCAGAGTGCACTGTTAAAAGACAATGCCTAGTGTCCTCTATTTACCATGCTTTTGCTGTTTCATTGGCTCATGGTAAACACAACTCTGTCATGTCATCATTTGTTCTGACTACAACTTGAGTAAAATTGTTCGTGCAGTGACTCTGTCCGACTAGATTTTAAAGCACCAAGTCCTCCATGAAGTATGTCCTTTATCTGTGCCTTCCAGGTAGTTTATTTATATCACAGTTTACACACAAAAGTGATTCACAGCACGGAGAGAAAAAAAAAGAAGGGAAAAAAAGTCCAGCAGCTTACGTGAAAGAAGTCCTCTGTCCTTGCCGTCAGGTACGACAGAAGCATTGTCTGATCCGACACCCCTGTTGGCAGGTCAACATAATTTGATTTCCAAAACCGTTGTAAATCACTATTTTAAAACACAGTAAATCTGATCTATTATGTGACAAAACCCTGATTAAGGTTTTCTTCGGTTGAGGCACAAAGCAACTCGATTAGGTCAAAGGAAAGATAAAGATTTGGGTTGAAATAATGTGTTTGATACGATTAAGGGGGCGTCATCATCGTGGTTACCACATTACACACGGTTAAAGGTTTAACATTGACTGATGCCTGCCCTCCTCCCTATGCGGACTTTCCCAAAACAACATCACCTGACTTCCTCCTTTGCTCCTCTCATATGCATTGAAATGCAGCCATTGAAAATGAGAGGGAATGTCACAGTAGAGCAACATGATCCTGTAGTGAGTGAGTGACCACACCTGGAAGTCAAAGAAACTCGCCTCTGCAATTTTTGCATTTCTGTTATAGGTTCCAGGCGCCCTGCAATAAAAAATTTAAAAAAGCATTAAAGCAGTGGAGAAAACGGATTCATGAATCAAAGGATGACTGCAACTTCCTTCACAATTGTTTCAACCGTCACATTCTACTTTTATTTATTGCAAGTTTGTTGAGCAGCTGCTTCACTTTAAACACATAAGAATGAAGGATAAACTCTCGAGGGGAGAATGTTTCTCTGCGTTAGCTGCCACAAGTTTAAAGTAGTAGTGTGAAGAAGATTAGAATTCCCACATCACATTTCATTAACCAACCCTTTGTTTAATTACTCATGGTGGATAAATGTTTGCAAGTGGAATTGCACACTGCTTTTCCCCGCTAATGAACGTATGGAATTAAACGACGGGGCTGAAGCTGTCGCCGGCTGCGGTGTGTATTGCTGTAGATTTCACCGATGCAGCCCGTGTTGTTCAGTTTAGCACATTTATCCCTGACGAGGACAAAAGCAGCGGCGATGTACTACATAGATAATAACTTTCCCCGCCCTCCCTCGCTCGTCTCTCATCCTCCATCGGTGTAAACTATCTTGTTACGGCCTTCCAAGATGCTGTCATTTGTGATGTGCGTATGTGCCACTGTTGTTGACACAGCAGTATGTGTAGGTCAGTGGTGTCAGAGCGAGTAGGGGACGGATAGGGGACGAGCGCACGCATACACACAAATTAGTACAATTATCCTGACCTCACGTAAGCGTTTCTCTGACAAAGTAAGGGGGCGAGAAGAGGGGAGAGACGGGATGAGGGGCGGTGAGAAGATGACGATTGGATCGATGAGAAGAGGAGAGGAGAGGAGATAAATGTGAGAACTCGGAAGGGGGGGGGGTAAAACTAAAGGTGGAGAGAGAGATGAGAGGGAAGAGAAATAGATGGATTGAGAGAGATTTTGAGAGTAACTTTAAAAAGCAAACAAGCTTCATGAGGCAATATCTCACTGGCTTAACACCTGCATCCCTGACTAGAAACAATTAACCCAACGCCAAACCAGGGTTAGCCTGTTAGCTAAGCCAGTTTAAGGTGATTGAAATCTACACCCCTGGAACCAAAGCCAACGTTATCCAAGATGGTCAGCCAAACACATCAGTCATGGGATCATTCTGTTGGTAAATACGATATATTTACCGTTGACATAATTGGCTAGCTAGCTACAGCTGATTCAAATCTGCCAGCAGCGGTAGGAATGAGAGGGCTGCTTTTTGGCTGAATGACAGCAAAGAAGTATCGGCCCTGTATATGTGAAGATGTGTCCTCAACCTATATCGTTAGTCAATCAATACTGACCACTGGCCACACTGACCGCCTGGTCCGTCCGTCTACAAGTGAGAGCAGAAGCCAAACAGGCATAGCAACAGCTGTTACTATAAAGGCAAAGGCCAGCGTTGCCTGATGGGAAACGTTGAATGATCATACCAGAGGTTTAAAATTTTCGTACTGTGGGGAAGATTATCGTATGCGAGTCATAATGGGTAATTGTAAAAGGCTACACGCTATGCTAATTAGATATAGAACTGGACTTACAAACAATTCGTCAAGCTCCACCAACAAGTTGCTTCTAATTAGTGTCGACAATGAGACAATGACAGCGTTGCAAATCACGTTCATCATCAGAGCCTACAGCAAGCATGATTGGCTGGACAGAGGTCACATGAGACATCATTCCACAGGAAATGGACTGAAATGCGACAGTGTAGATTAAAACAAACTGAATACAAGCGCCACGGAATGGTCCAATTATGGTACATTACGGAAATTATGACATTATGAATTGAAAAACACATAGAGGGCAAACCTATGGTACAGATATAATAGTTATCGTGCTATCCATGCATTGACTGTAAATCCCACTGCTGTTGTCTGCTGTTACTGCATAAACTAAAAGTCGATACATGCCGTTGCCCTGTTTCTCTTCCATACATTTTATATTGTTGTCCACTCACACACACACACACACACACACACACACAAGCTGATCATCTCACAGACACACACGGGGGATTTGAGAAGTAATTGGTTCATGTGGAGATTCCTTTAGTGATGTCGTCAGTAATTGAATTTGACAAAGAGGAAGACAAAAAGGCTTGGATGTGATAAAGGAGTGTGTGTGTGTGTGTGTGTGTGTGTGTGTGTGTGTGTGTGTGTGTGTGTGTGTGTGTGCGTGTGCGTGCGTGCGTGTGTGTGTGTGTGCAAAAGCATGTCTGAGGGAGTGTTGAGATAGATACAAAGCAGATTAAGAATTGATCTGTGTGCCATTTAATGAACCAGTCACAGAGTTTGACACGCGCCTACGTGTTACCACATGCATGCACACACACACACGACACACACACACATTTCTGTCCTTGAAAATGTGCTATATGCCCGACCTAACAGTGTATTGTTGTCCAGGACATTTAAGGATATCTGATTAGAAATGTATGGAGATGTTCCAAGCATTTCACACAACATTCTATGCTAAAGTGTAATTAATCTCCTGATGCTTCATAACTGAAAACACACATACCACAGCACTTCTCAAACCTGGAGCCATTTACCAGTAACTCTCCTTGTCCTTCTTCTTCCCCACTGGGGACTAGAGTTTTGTTGCTTTGTGACTTCTGTTGGGTTAAAGTTTAGGAAATGGATGAAGCGTTACAGTGCTTTTGTCTGTGGTCGGACCTGTTGTGAAAGGAAGTGCTTCATCTTCATCTTTAAAGTAAGTGGACATCAATCAATCGGATGCCGGTTTCTGAAGGTCATAAAGCGCTTCTTGACGATGGAGGTGTTAGAGCACATCACATTTAGAAACAAGAGAAGGACGATATTTTTAAGGAGGCGAGCCTGATGGCGTCACGGCGCTTGAATATAAACCAAGGGGGAAGACATGAGGTGTGGAGGAGGTGTGCGAGGGAGACGGGTGAGGAGAGAGAGAGAGAGAGAGAGAGAGAGAGACGTGATAGAGTGTGATTGAGTCAATCATAAGTTATACATATCATACATGCAGTATAACTAATTTATTGTAAATATTGTTTTTCTTTATTGTTATTATTATTATTTTGAATTCCAAACGCTTGCTTTGGCAATATGTACAGTGTTACCTCATGCCCATAAAGCCAATTGAATTGAATTGAAAATTGAGAGAGAGAGAGAGAGAGAGAGAGAGAGAGAGAGAGGCCTGAATCCTGAATCCTTGTTTACTAATGACCAGCAAGGGTTAACTTCATGGTTTAAAAAAGAAGTCAGATTGTATGTTTGCTTATGAGAAAATGTCCCTATTTCTTGCTTGATCTATTACCTCAGTAAGCAGTTTCCTAATTACTTTATGGTTTCGCTTACTAGCTTCAAGTCTTCTTCAATACAACACGATATTCATTCTGGAAATTATGGTCCTAGGATAGGACCTACCTACCATATGGCTTACAAGTCTCTACCATGACAAGGTTCAGTTTAGACTCAGGATCATCGGCACCTTCAACTCCTCATCCAAATGTGGTCATTGTTGGCTCCAAAAAGACAAAATGCCCAAAATCATTATGCCGCACTTGAGGCTTAAAAGTGGTAGTCCACAAGCCAATGGGTGACACACCAATGGGTGTTTAATTATTGGCGCAGTTTTGAACATAACACGGTGGCGCAGTTGTTGAATTCATCCAAATTCGGTCAAGAATCACAAAAATAACTGAATGGTTTTCCAAAAGATTAAAGTGTAATGTAGCTTCTAGAAACCGCATTTAAAAATGCACCCTGGGAGTTATAGTTTACCTATCATCTGATGTTTCATACAATAACTTGCTACTTAAACTGTCTGTCTCTCTTTATTTATTCTCTAAAGCAGTCTGTAATCTTTTGCACTGATTTCAAAAGATATTTCACACCCATACAAGCCGAACAAGTGATGCAACTGTGAGTCATCCAACGCTGTCCATGAATAAAATCTCTGAAAATATTACTTCCGGAGCCCTAAATGATTACTCCCACTTAAGACTTCTCTAGCACACCTGGGGATAAACATCTTGTTAATTATGTATCATGCAGTAATGGCTGATGGGATGCTTTCGATCACCCGTGATGCTGCATGAAATGCAGAGTTGGTCCGTCATCAGTGCTGGGGAGGCTCATCTTTCCCCTTTTTGTTGGCTCTTTTGAACTATGTGCATTTAAGGCAATCATAAGTGTATGAGTCAGCACTTGCGACGTATCAAATTTTGTAAGAGCAGGTCCTTGTGACACCAAATCCCTTTGCTCCCTTTGGGTTTAACAACACTATTATTACTGTAATTTCCTTTGAGTTCGTTTCCTGTTACTGCCAAGAGTTGCTTGCTCCCTGCCACACTATTCATAACTCATAAGATGAGTCCTAAAGCCACTTGAAGCTTTGGGAGCAAAACTGATCCAAGCTCATTTAATCTTACTCAGGGCAATAATATATTTTCATGTTGTTCCTAAGAAGTTGCTAATGTTCCCATATTCCTTTCCGAAGCTAGAATTAGCTTCAAGATATAGTCCACACAGTACATGTCGGATGCTATACATCATTTTCCATTTGCAGTGAATGTGAAGTCCCTCTGTAATATATACCATTCTGTACTTAGTTGTGGCCACTGTGGGAGTTGTCAAGTGTACATGCATCAAAGTCAAAGGGACAATTTCCTGTGTATTTATTGCTCTTGACAAAATAAATGGATTCTTAGTGATTTGTTGCACGGTCAAACGTTTGGAGCTGCTGCACAGCTGAATCAAATATATTAAAGGCATTATTTATAACATTCATTTAATCGTGGAGCTCTTCTAGACTTTCCGAATTGTATCATTGGACCGAATGGCTCGAATACGCAGTGAAACGAGTCATTTCGTGGGGGTCAAAAAAATTCATTTACCATTTTACATGTGCTTCTTCCACAACGTAAGCTTATGGGAAAAGAAACATATTTTTGAGCTACAGCGCCTCACATGATGTTGTAATTACACGGTTTGGCCACTACAAAAGTTGGCTTCAAAACCTGACGCTCTTCCTGGGGGCTCAGTCGCATCCTCGTCGCAAAATAGTCATTTTTACGCGACGTTTCTTTTTTATTTTAATCACGAGCTGGCCACTACAAGGACTCTTGATGCGGATTATACACAGATGTCATGTGATTCCAATGCTATTGGCCGGCAAACCTCGTCAGAAGCTGGAACCAATCATCAGAATTGTTACACAGATGTGAAGAAAAATATAATTTTGGACCTGACAAACATTGCAGAATTGTTCATTCAGAATCTTAAAAATAAAATAATTGTTTACATAGAAATATTATCGATGAGACCTTCAAGTGTTTAAACTCCTGGGTTACATTACTTATGTCCTTTCGATAAATACACTAAGTAAGTAGGTATCCTCTTTAGACAACAGCAACAGTAAAGTATTACTTTTTTCTATTAAGGCCATCTATTCACCATCTTTTAATTTTCTGAATAGAGATGAATAAAGGATAGGTGTAGCAAATTATTTAAGACTCAGATACAGCACACAATACAGTTTAATAGAGACTGCACCTTAAAACGCTGGTGGTAATTATGGAGAATTTAAGCCATTTAATCGCCTTCAAACTGCTGGTCTGCAACTCCACACAGAATCACATCAGCTATTTAAGTGCTGCTCTTGATCTGAACCTGGCCTCTGACCTCCTTCCTGATGGGGAACATGGAGAAAAAATGTCTTTACAAGCCTGAGTAGAGTTTTCACATTCACATCTGAACAGTTTTCTGCTTGAAGCATTTAATTCCTGAACGCTACATATCCAAGGGGGGAGACGAGGAGATCAAACTCAGTCGACCACAATCTGATCAAGTTTTGGCCAAAAGTAACATAATGAAAACCACAAATGAAGTGGAGGACGTGCGGTTGACTTAAATGAGTGGACTGATGAGGGGAGAACGAGTTACGTGTGATTAAGGAGAGAAGTAGCGAAAAAGAGGACGAGGCAGAAGAGGACAGAAACTGGATTCCTCCCATGTGCCTTGGGTCATTTGAGAGCCTAGAAAGGAAATGAAAGGTAAAGTGGATTAAAGGCGGAGGTCACACACACACACACACACACACACACACACGCAAACACATGCTGCTAAACTCACACATTTTCCATTTAGCAGTAACAGGCTTAGGAAATAGCCAGCGATTTGAAGTGCACAACATCCGACCGGACCATTAGCAACACCGAAAGACATATATCTGTGGGAGCTACGACCTTGAGGGGGTCTAAAACGATTTTTAGACCTCCAGTGATTCAGTTCTTGTGCAGCAGAAAGAGATTTTGTTGTTAAATCAGCAAAGCCCCGAATGGTCCCTGGTGCCACCCCATAAAATGTTCAACAGATTGCTTAGTGACAAAAAATTTTCAGGAAAGCTCAAGGCTTCACTCAAGGCTTTATTAAGAGCGTAACGCCTCAGTGTCACCGCAGTGTACAGTAAGAGGGCAGAAAGCTCTTGCATCCAGCCTGCATTACAACTGACCCTATATTAGAAGTCCACAAAAATTTAATGATCCATAAATCAGTGGTATATCTACAGACTTTGTAAGATCAGATACATTGTGTTTACATTTTGATTTTTCCTGCACCAGAAAATAATGTAGATCAAACTAACAGCCACCTTTCAATTTCATGTGTTCGATATTTCTTTCATAAACTTGATACCCAAAAAAACAAAGGACATCATCTGATGAGCAGAATGTTACCACGGCTCACATTAAGACTTGTTGAGAAGAGGCAGATTTCAGTTATTGCTTTATAGAGAGCATCTTAATATTTTTTTTCTTTGTTTGCTTTGTAAAGCTAATGCGGACAAAAAGAGGGCCACTTTTGTGCTGCTGTAACCATCTAGATGAAGGGATCTGGGTTGGCTGCTGATCCACTCCCACACTGTATACTGAGAGGCAGCGGTTGGAAGAACTTTTCCACCCATTCAAAACTGTGAGTGAATGACCTTCTGTCTAGTAGGATAGACGCTTGGTTTGCTCATGTAATGTCTCAGAGGACATTTAAAGAGAAAGAGATGTAAACAAGTTACAGTATGTGTGGTGAAGAGAAGTCAAGTGAAAGAGATAGTGAGAAAGTGTGTGTGTGTGTGTGTGTGTGTGTGTGTGTGTGTGTGTGTGTGTGTGTGTGTGTGTGTGTGTGTGTGTGTGTGTATGTGTTTGTGCTTGCGTGTATTTGTGTGTTCGTGCAGCAGTGGGTGAATTATGGCTGAGGCGTTATGCCTTGCCCCGTGTCACACTCGCCCTCTCACCCCCATAAAATATACCAGCCTTAATCAATAACTAATTAGCTGCTAATTACCATGCTAAAATACACAGCGGCAAATGCTATAAACACACGAACATCCGCTTATTGATAACTTAAGTAGGGTGGTGCCATGTGTGACACCCGCGAGCACAGTTTCTCAACGCGAATGCACACGCGGGTCATAATTCAGGGCGAGCATTTTGACAAAGGCCGAAGGTCGATGAGACAGTTTGACTAGCAATACTTGTAAAAAAAAAAGAAACTCCTCAAACTTGAGAGCTGATGTACAAAGTCCCAACAAAGTAGCTTTTGATTCCCACAGTGGCATTTTTAAGTTGTATCGCTACCTTCTTACCCCCGACTCGCGTTTTCACTTAGGTGCTTCACTTCAAACCCTGATCGTGCCTTGGACTCAAGTACTCCATAATAGTTCAAAGTACAAGACTATGTAAATCTGTAGTCATCGCAGATGGGCTGATTGCTACTTACCTTGTTGTTTAAATTAATATTAATGATGCGTCGTTTCAGATATCGTAATATCCACCTGTCTGTCCTCAGTGTCAGCAGCTGTCAGCACTTTCTCTGTTAAGTGTTTAACTCTCCTTACCGCCGCCAGTTAGTGTCTTCTCTGTGTGCAGACAGGAACGCTGGGATTCTGTTTAAACAAAAACAAGGAAACGTTGGACTTACAGGAAAATAGATCATCAGGCAGCATGAGGACCTGTGTGACTTCTGCACTATAAACCCGAGGACGTAAAGATAACATGCAGCCTCCCTCTTACTACTAGACGCTGTGCCATCGAGCCTATTTTTAGTTGGTTCTGGATTATTTAAATGGCAAAGAATGCTATTAATGCCATTCATTTGTAATCATTTCTTTGGCGGCTCCTCTGAACTTTTAGCTGAGGTGAAAGCAAACAGTCACATCAGGACACTGACGAAACCAGATGTGTTCACCATATGTGTAACCTTATCTGGACTGTGCACCCACAGGCACAAGCACAAAAAAAGTAAGATTACATTTCCACTTTTACTCCGGTCAGCAGAGGGGGCTGTAGCCGTCACGACACCCGCCTCCTCCTGCACTCATGCTGCCCACGGGCTTTGACCCACCTATCTCTCTCTCTCTCTCTCTCTCTCTCTCTCTCTCTCTGTCTCTCTCTCTCTCACCCTGACATTTTGGCAGCTGTTGCCATGCATCCATTTTGCCATCCCTCTGGGAGCCATGTTGCTTCCTGGCAGTGCATTAGTGCCCCCATGACGAGCTCACATGGACAGTTCAGACACCGCAGACAGGACTCCTTCAGATGTGTGTGAGGGTCTGTCCTGCCCTGTACCTGACCTGGCTCTCTCTTTTGCAGTGTTATAGGGAAAGGTATCTCTGACTTGTCCCTCCGAGATATGCACGGTAACTTTCTGGGTGTATAAGTCTCTGTGCATTATGTTGCGAAAAAAGACAAAAAAAAAAAAAAAAAAAAATGAATGAAACTGGCTATTCTTTTCACAAGCTCCTCTCATTTAGTACTTAACTTAACATACTTAACTGTAATTATATACACACTCAAACCTCACATAGGATTACTTGGATTCCTTTTTGTTTGTAATCAACATAATATAGAATACCTAAAATGTGTCTTTTAAAGATTCTGTTTTGATTTATCTTCAGGAAAGTTCAGTACAACTGAAAACAACATTTATGGATTCAAGTTGCCCATGGGCCTGAGAATTCAACCTCTCTTGGCAGGGATGAAAGAAATTTTCCGGCCTGACTCCAGCTGAAGCCAGCCTGCCCGCTGAACAGGGCCCAGACCTGGCCCGAAGCCCACAGCCGATATTTCAACATCAAAACACATACCTTCTCTCAATGTGCACACACAGGCACACAGACGTGGTGGTGTGCTGTTCACAGTGTCGTCCGCTGTTATAAAGTACCTGCCTATCCATCATGATGAAGTCACAAGTGAGCCAGATGCTACTCACAGTATCAAGCATTATTTAGCCAGCAATCACATAAACCTCTGCCCTTGATAAAGCATTAACAATACCAGTGACCAGATTACCTACAACACATACTGGAGTAAAATGGATGATATTTTATGGAAATTTTACTTTGGATCCATTTATATTGATAGTATTTGAGTAAAATAATTATAAAATTATACATATGTATATTTATATGGAGTTGTGGACTGAGTAAATGTACTTCGTTGCAGTCCATCACAGCCTAACATAGAACATGAACCAGTGACCAGTTGCTTAATTGGGTAAAGCTGGTACGTCACCAAAAGTCCCATAATCTCATCTAAAAGTGACTAAAATGTTAATAAACAGAATAGCCTGACAAAACTGGCAACCGTTCAATTGTATACATTTTCTACACAAACCCAACTTGAGCCTGCAGAATGCAGATGAAAATGTGACCAAACACAATCAGTGTCACAGTGAGAGCAGAGAAGGCAGAACCAGATGCAAGAGTCGGCAGGCAGCAAAAAACAATGGATGAATCATATTTAGGATCACGGCAATACAAGAAACAGGCAAACTCAAAGGAGCATTAGGAAAACGAAACAGATGACTCGACAATGACTGAACAAAAGGCTGGACTTAAATACAAACTAAACTCACAAGGGGATGAGGTGCAGGTGGAGCGAGGCGGAGAAAGAAAAAAACCCACTGGAATAAAGAAGGTGCTGATAGGCTGCAAAAGCACTGGTAAGACGGAAGGGCTCATGAAGGAGAGGAGGGAAGGCAGGCTGGGGAGGAACTCAGGTAACAGGGCTGGGCTGACTGAACAGATACAAGATGTCTCAGATGTGGAGGGAAAATCAGTCTAGTGAGGAGGCCAAGAAAACAGAACAATGGAAAACCTATAAAATATCTTCTATTCCTCTAACTAAGTGAAACACCTGCACCTCTCTCCCACGGGCCCACATGTTTGTACTCACATGCATTCATGCACTGATACATAAAGTGACAAAGTAGATGAAGTAAACCTGACGAAGACTGAGTGAAATGATGATAAACTGTGAAAGAGCATAAATTAACGCCACTTCGCGAGTGTTTACATGCTGTCGCAAAAATGAGACACGAGGCCACACGTCTCGTAACACAAGTATGATATTTATTTCAAGATGCCTTTGCGTATGGCTCGTCATCAATAAAACATCAGCATATTCATTCAGAGACTCAAACAATCTGCTGGATTGTGCTCCTTCCTCCCCTCTCTGCTCTGTAAAACATCAGTCCGTTGATGTCGCTGCTGGCCACTTGTCTAGTTCAGTTCGAGGTTGCATGAGAAGCCGGGTGGCCCAGATGTCCTTTTCCCCCAGACATGTCCTCCAGCTCCTCATGGGGGATTCTGCGGCCGTCTCATGCTGGATGTATAATCTCTCCAGTGTGTTGTGGGTCTGCCCTGGGGTCTCCTCACAGTCGGACGTGCCCGGAATAGCTCCCCAGGGAGGCATCCAGGGGGCATCCCGATCGGATGCCTGAACAGTTTGATGCCGTCTCTGGTTCCTAAATTGCCTCGCTCTCCCAGCCATTCCTCTGCCTGCCCATCTTTCTCATGTTCGCCACATCCCTCTTATGCACTCAGCCCATTTAAAAGTTGAGAAGCAAAAACACAGAGGACGACAGAAACAGATGAAAAAAAAGCAAGATAAAGAGAAATAGTCTCAATCAACAGCAGCACTGCTGCATTTACCATTGCACCGCTCTCTCGTTAGCGGCCAGCCGTCTGCTGCCTCTGCAGGGCTATTAACATCAGAAAAGGCCTGGCTGTCGAGCCGCTCTCGGAGAGGTTGAGCGTCTGGTCCATCCAGCATTATACTGCTGGTGTTTACATCCACTTAAGCCTTCTCACTAAATGTTATGAAGCTACGTAGTGTAAAATTGAGAGGGCGAAAAGGGGGCACAGTACAAGCAGGTAATCATCAGGATGACAAGCTCCATGTTGAACAAATAACAAGCTTAACAGACTCGGTCCGCTAAGTCTGCCCCGGATGAAATTGCCTGGAGTACACAACTGTGTGTCTGTTGTGTCTCCTGTAATGAGGTTACAAGTACTTGTGTATGAATGCATTTTAACAGATATTAAGTAAAGCATAGGGAAAGGCACTAAGACAGGTTTTATCTTTGCATGAATGGCAGTTTGGCAGCCCACAGAATTTTTGTTCCTTGAGTATTTACGGCTTCGTCTCA
Organism: Diplodus puntazzo; assembly: GCA_963678695.2. Classification (NCBI taxonomy): domain Eukaryota; kingdom Metazoa; phylum Chordata; class Actinopteri; order Spariformes; family Sparidae; genus Diplodus; species Diplodus puntazzo. Next base: position 23,055,230 of record OZ023159.1, on the reverse strand, counting down.
ACTCTAATGCCATAGAATCAGAATTTTCACTGCACACAGACAATAAGAGCATCTGTTTGGTTCAGTTTTCATTCATTCTATATATATTCTTCTATATGTCTCTAACTGGAGCCACTGCAGTCAGCACGTCTCAAATTCAATACCAACTTTTTTAGAAAAATGTGTTGGATGGCAAACTTATTCATGCAGAAAATGTTATTGTAGAAGTGTCATGGCGCAAAGCATGCTAACTGAACGACTGCTGTACTTTGGCTCCCTTCCAGTGTAGATTTTTTTATTCATGTATTCATTTTGGGGGCAATCAGAATGAGGGCCTGACAGTATAGTTGGTTATGTGAAAAGCATACCAACCAAAACTGAGCCCTGCAACTTTTTCCTTCGCCATCTTTTACAGTATTATCAGAGCTGTTTGTAAAATCCAGCAGATCCAGCCATGTATCACCAAATGTAATCCTCATTTTTCACTGTTTAACTTCAAGCATAGAAGTCTAGTTTTGAAGATGAAATTTCAATCAGAAGAGGAAAAAACTGACTGAGTAAGCTGAATAAACAAACTGACCTTGAAGGACAATGTATTTTCACACTGTTTTACTTTGTTTATATGTTGCGGACCCTGCCATGTTAGAAAAAAAGTGTTCTGGGAATCATATTTTCCTCTGAGAACAGCTTGTTTATTCAGTTATGTTTCTGACTTTGTTCATTTATATTGTAAAATAAAAGAACATTCTGAGTTTGAATGTCTTCTCCAAAGCTACATACTGCCCCTTTAAATTGACTTGAATAGCCAGTCAGAAACAAGCAAAGAAATCCAACTCTCAAAGCAAATACAGACACTGAGAAAAGCACACCCTCCACGCTCACACCTTGGCCACAAAAGGGCCTACAAATAGACATATTGGGGCCACTGTTGACTTATATCCCTATGCTAATAAGCATACTAATTCATACAGGGCCGGGAACTTTCTGGGAAAAAAATGGATACAAAATCATCCCTTCAATGGACATGTACATAGACACACATATGCACACAAACACAAACCCACACTGAGAAAACCCTCCCACCTTTCTCTAAAGCCCTGTGGACCTCCTTGACAAAGACAGGATAGTCAAAGAGGCTCAAAGTGAGAACGTCTTTGAAGCAAATAGGGATTTTATAGAAACTGCATTTCATTGTTTGATTAGAGCGAGAAGGTAGAGAGGTAAGAAAGAAAACCCTCAGATCGCTGTTGTGTTACGTTGCTGTTGACTGACAGATACAGTTATTACACTGACATGAATTTTAAATTCCCATAATGCAGAATATTATCAAGAGAATAGATGCAGTAATGAAAACTGTCTTCTGGAAGTAACAGCACTGGTTAAATGCCCCGGACACAAATGTGCTGAGTGATTTCAATGTTTGTTTGTTTTTGTTTTTCTTCAACCAGTCAACTTAAATATGTATCTCATTCTCTTCATCTAGATCCACCTATCTCTATCTCCGTATCTCCCATCTCTGCAGAAATGTTCCCATCCAACAGTCCACTGAAGTACATGTCTTTCAAAAGCCTCTCAGATGTCTTGCGCTAAGCTTTTGTAGTCTGCTTTCATGAAATCTAATGATTATGACTGAGAACGCTATCATTCTGTGGTCTAATGGTGAAATAATTACACAATTAGTTTGAAGTACCCAAAATGTTATTACAAGTGTGATTGGCTCCATGGGAGCAACAAAACCGTCACAGTGCTTAGCAGTTGTTAAAAGAAGCATAAAGGTACAGTGCGTAGGATTTAGTGGCATCTGGCGCTGTGGTTGCAGATTGCGGCCAACTGAATACCCCTCTCCTCACATCCTGATAAGGGGGCTACTGAAAATATGAAAAACGTAAAGGGTCCTGTCTATAGCCAGTGTTTGGTTTGTCCGCTCTGGGCTACTGTAGAAAAATGGTGGGTCAACATAATGGAGTCTGTGGAAAAGGCTCACACTGAAGCTAAATGGCACACTACAGGATGTCGAATTTTAACCTTTGAGACTTAACAAAAAATGCTGTTGTGCTGGTTTCAGGCAACCATGACCCTGATAGTTGTGTAACATCAACCAACTGTAGTTGGCCATAATGTTTTCCTCAACAAGTCATTGTTGTGCCTTTGACTGCAGGGCTGTTGTAAAGGGAAAAAAAGACATATATTTTATCAGCAACAAATAATGCTGTCCTGTCGAAAATCATGTTAGATCAGAAAATGTTTCAATGTGTTGCACTAGAGGGCAGTAACAAACAACACATTTTGCCATTTAAAGGTCCAATTCGTAAGAATTCCCAAAGCGTCAGAACATGACGAGTTGAGAATGAGACTCAAAAATCAACTGTCTTACGAACAGGACCTTTAATACGGAGGACTTGTTGATCATCACAGACCGCAACACCTACAGCATTTGTTAAATGACAGAGTGATTTACAAGACTGTTTAGTCATAACTGTAAACCTAATGGCATTACACCTTCCAAGACTCGAGCCCCCCATAAATACCCATGCTCCTTATTTATTACCAAATGTGTCTGCATTGTTATATCAAGCTGAATTTATGTTTCAACACCGTGGCTGTCGATTCCAAATACGGCATTTAAGACTTTACCAAATGATACCAGCTCCACCATCTTTATTAAATCCCCCAAAAATAAAAATCCCACCCACTAAAATGGAAAGTCATCATTTATCTTGTGTATCTCGTGTCACCCTCTGGCTGTTTTCTCTCTTTAACTTCTCATAACTCTTCTTATTCTTTTTATACCATTACTGTATTTATTTATATATTTACCCATTCACTTCTCTATCTGTGCCTGTCTCTCTCTCTCTCTCTCTCTCTCTCTCTCTCTCTCTCTCTCTATCTATCTGTTTCTTGATTAGACAGTTTTATTGTGGAGAAAAGCAGAGTGCAAATGGCCATTAGAGAGCATTTTACTCGTCCCTTTTCCAAATTCGAAATGACAAGCCCAGTGATACGCCACTAACTTGCGAGCATGTGCTTGTGCTTGTGTGTGAGAGAGTTTTTGTGCGTGGTTGCACCTTCAAACTGCTCCCTACATGAGCTGTCTATTATCTGAGCCAAATCAGAATAATATATGGGGCTACAGGCTGCTAATGAGTGCTCGTGTGTGTGTGTGTGTGTGTGTGTGTGTGTGTGTGTGTGTGTGTGTGTGTGTGTGTGTGTGTGTGTGTGTGTGTGTGTGTGTGTGTGTGTGTGTGTGTGTGTGTGGTGCACCCAAAGAAAACATACCCAGGTATCTAAATGACAGCCATATGAAACTATGTGCAGAGGCGATTGACCTAGTGTGGGTTTCCTTAAATGATGGACAGGTGGGAAGTCTAATCCCATCAGAGAGTTGGTTAGTCTGTCCCTCAGGGCCCGCCCCTGTCTACCGAGTGGGCCCTGATTGGATGATATGATTCTTAAAGTCAGATGGATTGGATTGCCCGAGGCAGGGAACAAGTGGAATGGGCAGAGGGAGAAGGAGCGAAACACACAGAGAAAAAGATTGCGAGCTGAAACCTAAGAGTGAGAGAGATGGATGGTTTGCGTTGCAGGGAGAAAATATACATCTGAGAGAGGCTAATAGGGAAAATCTGAGACAAGAAGAGATAGAGGGAAGACAGAGGGAGAAGCAACTGTAAATTCAGACGGATCATTTAGCTTGAAGGGAGATAAATATGGATTTAAATAAATGACTCTTGCTTGGGGATATCACCGGGAAATGGGGTTGAGTGGGTGGTTGAGTTTTTTGGTGCTTCTGAGTAGGTTTTCGAGAAAAGGGAAGGGGAGTGGAGTGGAAAAGGGACCTTTTAAAATGAAAGTTCATTCCGTAGTCTGACTATTAGTTCTTGCAGCATTGCATTAAAAAAGCTGAATTATTTCATAAGATGTAGCAGAGGTGCTCTACGCTCACTCACAACTTTATGGTCAAGTGCCACTATACAGGCTTAGTTTTTTGTTGTTTAACTTAAAGACATAATATGTACGAATTCTGCATTACAATGTCTTAAAATGAAAAGACCTTTGATGTGTCTTGTTGAGTCATGTACGTGCATTGTGTAGTTAAATTCAGGACAACTCTCAGTGAATTCAGTAGCCTAATCGCCAGAGGCTGGTACTTTCCTCCCTGCAAAGTTGTTCATGATGTAAAGTACATTTCCCATCCAGCTTTGGCTGGCAGTCAACATCATACCACATTGAAAAACAGAGGTCGGCACCTCAGATGGCTGCTGAGGTCAGGTTGATAAACAGGAGTGAAGATAAATCAACTTTTTTAATCCTATAAATTTGAGAGTAATCTCTGAGCTCTCCTCCCGTCGGTAAACAGTTCCAGATCAGACTCTTGCTCTTTTTTCTTGAATAAGAGCCTGATTCAAAAGCACCCCAGAACATCAGGTCACAGAGTTGAATAATGTTGACTGGCAGAAGGCCTGTGGGATTTATAAAAGCATAGCTTAATACCCATAATGAATTTCTTTGTGTGTATCTATAATTCATCTATGAAATCAACATGCATCAAGAGGGACAGGGAAGCAGTACTGGTCTGTCACCTGACATACTTGACGACCTGTTCCTCACAGTCCGAATAAAGGAGTGATGTGATGTCACATTAGTTCAGTTAATTATTTTTTTAATATGACAAATACCTGGTGGCAACTGTGGAAAACTATTATAATGTGACACGAGCCACAGGTGCTTTCTCGAACCGTCAGGGCCGTTGCTTTTGAGGTCTGTGTCGAAAGAATAAGCAGAGTTTCCTTTGGGGGACGGCGCCATAACAGCAGCAGGTGGTTTGACAAGTGCACAGCGAGAAGTGGGATTGTTACAAGGGTTGCGTTGCTCAGGCACATCATATCGAGGCGTGAGCATCAATTAACCTCTACACAAAAAGGTGAGAATAAAACATGTCATTTTCTCTGAAACAAGCTGTAGGTCTGAGGGTCAGAGGTTCATGCATGCATAATGTCACATTCTAACCGTAGGCAGATCATTATAAGTCAGAGTATGTACTCGTGGTAACTGTTTTCAGAGGAATAAAATTGCTGAAAAACTGCCGCTCTGACAAAAGGTGTCTGAGCATAATGTTGCAACAGCAGGAAATGTTTTTGGCTAATAGGGTGTTTGTATATATTGATGGAAAAGGATAATAGCTTTTCACACACACACACACACACACACACACACACACACACACACACACACACACACACACACACACACACACACACACACACACAAAATCACTGTCTCCTTTTCAAATTTGAAAAACTGTGACATTTCTCAGCGAACAAAATAAAAACAGCTTTAATACCATGTGCATGTTTTTTTTTTCCTCACATAGCATCTCTGCACCATTGTTTGTGTGTGTCCCACCTTTGCATAAAAATGTGAATAGGATTCAGCTGGTACTTTCTGCCACCACAAACTTAAGTCGAGCCCCAAGTCTTTTTGCTTTTTTTTTGCTTGAAATGCTGCTGAGGAGTTAAGAAAAGTTGTCATCAATTGTCTGTTTGAACACTTGTTGTGGTACCGCTTGTGGAATCTGATGAAGGCGACGGCAGTTTTTTTTATCCGGCCTCTGTGTTTTCAACAAGTCCTAACTGCTGAAATCCACACTTTTACTTTCTTTTGGCCATTTTTTTTCTCTCTCTGCTTTTCCTTTGCTCTTCTTTCACCTCCCTCTATCTCTTCAATTTTTCTTCTCGCTTTGCTTTACCTCCTGTTCCCGCTCCTGTCTGTCTCGCTCTCTCTCCCTCTTTTTTCTGTGTCTTGCTCAGAAACAGTAGAGATTAAATCCATTCTTCAGTGTCCTTAAACCTCCAGCTCAGCTGTTTACTTGCAAAAACACCAATGCACTTGTTCTAAATCTGTGTGTGTGTGTGTGTGTGTGTCTGTGTTTCTCTTGTTTTGAATAAACACATGAAAACAGTAACTGAAGGTCTTGTACTAATTACGATCCGCTTAAAATATTAATAACTAACTCTAACTCTCCATTTTATGCTATCAAATAGTAAATACTCAAAGGATAGTTTATGAACTTTAGAACTTTCCTCATCTTTAAATTTTAAGGGTAAAATCGTGTTTATTATTTCAGGAGACTCACAAGGCTTGTTTTAACCACAATCATATAAAGCTTTTTGAAGTTAAAAAACCTTCATGTGACGTTTGTGTCCTGCTGTCTCCAAACCGAATGTGGCTCTCGTATTTAGACGTTGTTCCAGACTCCATGGGGACAAACCTAATGTCAAAGTTGTTAATGTTAAAGTTTCTGTTTTTTCCCTGTTAGTTTTTTTCTCTCTGGGAAACATTAAAATTTAATCTACAGTTATACCCTCTGTGACAGAAACAGAGCAAACAGATGAAATATGAAGCCATTTATCTTGAAAAGTTAATTCACTGATATGGGTCGCATTGTATATTAAACGCACAGGCAGATTTCCCTCAATGTCAATTCATGCAGCAATAACAATCTTCGGATAGCACGAAAACACTGACAAGGACCATTCTGCATCATGCATACTTTAACTTTTGATACTTTACATTTTGTTCCCAGTATTTTTTGTACTTTCAGTTAAACCTGACTTTTTCTTTTAATGGAGTGTTTTTATAGTGTGGTATTTCTACTTTTACATAAATAAAGAATCTAAATACTTTCTCCACCACTAGTCCCCAGCTGATGTTTGCGTTGTGGGTGTGTGATCTAGTATTCATGCATTAATTCTTTCTGTGTGTCGCCATTTCCACATCATGTGTTTGGCAGCTCCCGTGAATCTGTTTTGGCACTTTGCTCCGCAGCTCTGTGCCTTGTGGAAACACACACACACACACACACGCACACACACACACACACACACACACACACACACACAGATAATACAGCAAAGAGAATCAACTAGAAGTTTAAAGAGAATTTAAATGGAACAAAAAGGGAAGGGGGGAAAGGAAATGAGAATTAAAAATGAAACAGACATTGCAACTAAAAATTGCAAGAATAGAAAAAAAATGCTGTCGATATTTTTAAACACTCTCTGTCTCAGCACAAATTGATGGGTGACAAAGATGGGTGGTTAAAGCATCATATAAGCCCTTTTTATCCTTTATCAATGCACTTTTTCACACTAACTGAAGTAGCTATCAGGTAGCATCAATTCCTTGATGCTTTTGTTTTTAAACCTGCAATAACAGGCTCATGACTACTTGGGGTAACAGTCATAAGCTGTGATCACAAAGCTGACATATTATCACCTTTGAAATTTTGTGGCGACTTTGTTAGCAAACATTCAAAAAGTGTCTTATTATACACATTAGGCAGATACAGGATGATTAGCATTCTTCCATGTTTAATGGAAGTCCATCTATCACTGTTTTAGGTCTCCACTAAATCCTGAGCATCATATGTATCTGGATACGGTTCAGCACAAAAGATAAGTGCATCTTTCCATTGCAGCTTAACTTCACTGCTTATTTAAATTTCATGACACACAGACAGGATTTCATGTCGATATCTGTTGTGTGTTCTTCTACACATCCGGTCACACACACACACAGCTCAGGATCGTACAGGAAAATAGTTAGGAGTAAAACAGTCATCTTTCAGATAAATCCTGAGCTCCATCAGAGCTGTCTGAACATATACATTCGAAAAGACAAAGTTTAATTCTGTCTCCTCTGGAGAGTTTCCTCTGCCCTGTCAAGTTTATTACAGTTTTAAGTTTTGCCACAATATGTGGTTCCGGTGATATTACTGCATGCATGGAAAAGTTGAGAGCAGCTTCTCTATTCATTAAGGCTGAGTGTACGCGTTGTGAACCCGTCTCTGTAGGTTCATCTTACTTTCTGAATAATGGACCCCTTTAAAGAGCCAGAAAAATACGGAACCTTTGACTTTAGACCAGCATTTTGTCTCGTCTATGGCGCAGTTGCTTTTTACCTCAAAATCGCAAGACTTTATCAGTGCGCCCAACCTCACCTCATTTGAAGACACTCTGATGGGGGCAACAATGGCATAACTACATTTAGTATTTACACAACACCGTCACTGGGCATGTAAAAAATTACAACTGTGTCAGTTAGAAACCAGCTTTGAGACTTCATTATCCTGCATACATTTTTGTATGTGTACTTAAATTAGATTATCATTTGTAAACTCAGATCTCCTATGAATATGAACTGAAAGGTTACAAGGATATTTCTGCAAACGCTTCAAATTTTGGCAAAAAGAACTAAAACTTGAGGTGTTCCGTCATAGCGCAAAAGTAATTCAGCAAACCTGTGGCCAAAATTACAGACATGGACAATGGCTATAGTCGTAGCTCAAGCAGAACCATTGTGCATTCTGCTGTCTTATATCTTCATTGGAAACTGAACCCTCCACAGTAACCAAGTGCAGTTTTCACACTGATTTACACCTGGAATATAAAAATGATTTGGAGAAATAGTTCGAGGCACCAACAGTCTAACATCCCTTTGATGTTAACAAGCGGTAAATCAGGTTTCAGAGAGAGAGGAAGATGAAGAGGGTGACTGTGCGATGGGGAGGGAGGGCAAGGCGGAGACAAAAGAAAAAGAGAGGGTCAAGAGAGGAGAATGGTGGATGTTGGGGTAGATTTAAAGAAAGTTAAAGGAAGAGAAGAAAAAGAAATTGAAAAGAGGAAGCAGAGAGGAGAAGGGTTGGGCACCTCTCCTTTTATGTTCGGGGAGCAGAGGCAGGGGGAGAAGGCAAAATTGAAAGAAATTAAAAGGTGAGAGGAGAAAGAGAGGAAATGGTTTAGCTCTGATGTACAAAATGTTAACCACTTCTGAGATGAAAGAGTTTCGTGAGGAGAGCCAGCGAAAAAATGTCACGACACTAAAAGCGTGCGGTCCTGAATGTGCTTGTTTGTGTTAATCAGAGAAATGTGAAGTGTGAACCGGGCCCCCAAGCCCAAAAGTAATTAACCAGAACCTGACACCAATTCTGAATATTTGGTATTATTACCAATTAGTTGGTGGGTGTTGAAGATGTCCTGCTATGAGCTCTGTTTCCATTTCTGTTATGTCCTCAGAAAAGATATCTGGGTCTCATCACCTCACAAAAGTCCCCCCCAGAGTACATGACACAGGTTAAAGCTCCTGTTTGAAAGATATTTGATTTTTGACTGTAATTCCCAACTTGTCATACACTGGCGCTTACGAACGTGGGGGCCAACCCAACATACAATCCCAAAGTGACAGTGTTTGGCAAAAATGGGAAACCCCAAGTCTCAGCATCACTTTCTTACCGACAGGAGCTTTAAACTTGCAAAAAAAAAAAATGTAATTCCTTTTGGGAAGAGTTTGAGAAGTGAGCAAAACAAATATACTGTTTTTTCACAAAATTCAAGACAAGTGAGACACCTTGTCTGGTCAGCAGTGTGCTACGAATGTGTATGACTGGATAAATATGAAATAGGGTGTTGCTGAAAATGAGCACAGACATCAGGGGAGGTTTCCCCCTGCAAATCAATGTTAAAAACAAATACACACATAACAAAACAGACTAATGCAATGCATTTGCAGCAGGACCAAAGGGGAAGGAAGGGCTCAACAACCTCTTTGTCTGGAAAAATCTTCAGGTTTTGCAAACAGAAAATGAAATGAGGTTGAAAAACATTGAAAGATGAGACACACAAACAGCGAGAGTCAGAGGAGAAAGTCAGACACGGAGGAGTGCGTGTTAAATGTAAGGCGGAGGGTGGAATAGGACAGGATCAGGAGAAAGAATGAGGTGCGCAGGATAAGTGGACTGATAGCGTGTCTGATGTCTGATAGCTTGGAGAGATGAAAAAAGGGTGTGGAAGATAAAAAGGGAATAAAACCAAGCGAGGGTGGAGAGATGATAAGTGTAGGGTAAAGAAAAAGGAGGGGGAGGAGAAGTTATAACAGGGAACGTCTGCGGGAATTAAAAACAAAGAATCAGAAATAATGAGGGGGTGGGACAGAGAAGGAACATAATGACAGTAAGTATTTGCGGCACATTTGTCGCAATCATGATTGTTTTAGTTTTTTAAGCTCTCAACTGCGGATGACCCTGTCAGAAAAAAAGTTACATTTTGTTCTTCCCATTTCTTTTAAAACACTTGGAAATGAATTTAATAGAACTGGAATGAAAGACTCATGGAACGGTGTTGCTTGGTTTCACTGTGGAACAAGACTTGATATGATGCAACACATACATTACTGAATATCTAACACATCACCTTGGTAAACCATAACAATATGCCCTACATTGGCTTATGATCAGTTTCCATCTCGCATGAATCCACTGCTGGTGAAACACATGGAATGATTTGTCCAAAAAAAAGTCATCTCAATCAGTCACACAGTCAGACAAGCAAGAAGGGGGGGAAAATGAGAGTGACTAAAATCCTGGCTTTTCTGTTGTTCTGCCTGTCAGATCGTGTGTAAGGGTGCTGTCCACTTTTTGAAACACAACCATAGTAATCCTGTCTACAATCTTTTTTTTTTTTTTTTTTTTTTTTTTTTTTTTTTTTTTTGCTCTTCAGTTTCAATTGAATTTGAATAACACATTCCTAAAACTAGATATCTACATTTACATAATTATGGAAACAGGAAAACCTGTAGTAGTGCTTTTAAAGACAAGATGTCACTTCTGTCTGATTGATAAATTAGTCCTTTTCCCCAGAGAGGTAAACATATACTTATACATATAAACATAAACAGAGTCTATTTTTTTCGGTAATAGCAAATCCATTGTTTTTTGTGGAAACACAGAATGATTGGGCTATTATGAAGATGCAATTTAGAGAATGAATTCAGTTGAGTAGACACCATATGCAATGAACTATGAAAATCCCTATCTATTCTGGAGAACTCCCCGTTTACTCTCAAGGGTAGTGTGACATCGACAGTGTGAGATATGTGAAGTATTCTGGCGCAGTATTAATATAAGTATCAAGTAAAAAGGATTAAATATTGTAAACAAAATCTATTAAAGCTCTGCAGTAAAAACCCCTGTGACTGACATATAATAGTATTTTACATTATTTTGTTTGATGATACAGTGATTTAGCAACGTGTAAGCAATGTCAGGCCCCTCCTAAGGGTCATCGGATAACTGTAAAAAAAACTCAGATCTTGAGTAAATGTTCTTAGAAACTCTCCACCTTTGCAGATAATGTTATCAGAGCTGGGGCTAATTCATGTTAAAGATAAGTGTAAATTTACACTTGTTATTAGTCTGTATTAATTAGCAGAAGTGATAATAACAAGTCAAACGCGAGACTTAAGTCCAAAGTCTAAACTTTGATTTTCAAACATGTCATAATCTGCTCTTCAACCAATGCAATGCCATTTTACCAACAGAACCGACCATTTTAACAACAGAGCCAACTGGAACTGGAACGTAGTTGTAACAAACCCTCACATTTTGCATACTGCAGTATCTTTTCTGTCGATGCACACACATTAAATGATATTTTGGATAATTCTTCCAACTTGAGCTCTTTGATGTATAATTAGGTGTTAATGCTTTATGGGGTCGAATCAAAGTAACGATTCTCAAATACCAATCTCTATCCCCTTGGGGCTCGGTTGAAGGTATTCAGTATTTTCGGGTCAAAGGGCTCAAGTCTAATTGAAGTCACGAGTCGTTGGTGTTAAAGTCCAAGTTGAGTTGAGTCTTTTTTGTCAAGTCTAAAGATATTGAAATTGTGACCAACTCCAACTCATGTGACTGATGTTTGCAGAACCATTAGTTACTGAAAATAATGACACCATGGTTAAGATCCATAATTCCTCTCACAGAGAGAGAGAAGGTTTCATTATGCTCCCCAGCCCTCTCCATGTTTGAGAAAAGATCTTCCCTTAAATCCATTGGCACCCTCTTTAAAGTGCAGTGCAAAGGTTGCCAGTTTTCTCGTGGGTGTTCTCTGGTAATTATACAAATGTCTTTAGATTCATGTGATTCACTGATTATAGAATGTTGCACATTTAATACATTGCTTCAGATTGCTGGGGGGTGACAGTAGCCGGATATTCAAAAGCCTGAAATGCCACCTACGTGGCAAGTAGAAGTAGTAGTATTATTAACATTTCTTTATAGAGCACTTTACCAAACAGTGTTCCAAAAGCAATTAGTGACACAATATTTTATTGCTGCATGATCATGAATGTTCCGATGGAAACTGGCTGCGGGCTGTGCTTTAGGAATGCACAACAGAGGCTGCATCTGTTTCTGTGGCTTGTTTGAGGTCTGCAAGAATTATCAGACTCGGCATGCAATGGTCTCCCAAACTTAACCCATTTCATTTCTTCTCTTACACTCTTTTCAGGTTTCCCCAAACTGTGACCAGGTTTTGGTGAACGGTAAAGAAATGCGAGGCCGGCAGTCTTTGGCGGTCAACTTCACCTACCTGCACCTCTCTGCTCAGCTTCAGCTCACCGTCTGGGTGCCTAAGCTACCTCTACAGATAGATGTGTCGGATACTGAGCTGAGCCAGGTTAAAGGCTGGAGGGTACCCATCATCACCAACAAAAGGTAAATTACCTCTATGATCTCAGGGGAACAATTGAGGAAAGCGGGTTTAACGGTAAACATCTGCATGCATTTTACGTATATTCTTAGGAAAACAGAACGATTTTGTGAAGATAGTCGTACTAGTTTCTTCCCTTTCCCTCGAACCTTACCTTCTTAAAGAGGAAAAACAATGAAACAGCAGTATAGTACAGATCATCTCACAAAAACTTGATAAATTGTTGTTAGAATATTAAATATGTACTGTAGTATTCAAGGGTGGATGCTGTTGAGGGATCATCCCCAATTCCCAGTTCATTCAACTGAAATTATACTCTAAAGCAGCCCAATCGATACCAGGTTTTGGAGGTATTTTGAACACCAATTTCTTGTTTTGTTGCTACTCATATGCTGATATCAATTTATATGCAATACACTAGTATTTAATAGTCCAAGCTTGTTTGTCAGTGGACTCTATAACCTGTCAAGGCCAAGAAAGGGGGAGCTGATGATGCATTTATGAATAATAAGCACAATTCTTTTTGTAAATGTGATGGATTTTTGTATCAACTGCTTCATAAACTGCTTTCACATGACCTTGTAGCACAGAGCAAACCAACTGATTTACTTTTTAATTGACTGCTGGCGGCACACAAGGTAGAATGTAGTTAGGAACATGGTGGTATACGACCATGCTACTTCAATTACAGAAATGATATTCCAGTCTCAGTTTCATTACAATTCCTCGATGTTGAAGTGTGACATATAGCTCTTTTATGACACATTGCTGACTGATCCAAACCCACATGAGTGCTGCGTACACCAACACCAACGTATCAAAATATGCTAAAAAATCTGGTTGTAGTAATTATTAGGGATGCACCGATCCGATATTAAGATCGGATATCGGCTCCGATATTGACAAAACGGCTGGATCGGGGATCGGTAAAATGAAACAGATCCACCAGCCGATCCAATTATTTTTTTCCGCTGTCGCAGCACATCCTACGTCATTCGTCAGCGTCAGTGTGTCGCATGCTGGAAGAGCGCAAGTTGTTGTCTGACCAACTCTTTATTAGTTTATTCTCAGGTTCAGCTGCTATGTTTTATTTTGTATTCCTGTTTGCAGGACGTTACACGTACTCACGTCACATTTCTCCGCTGATTAGCTAGTAGCCCCGCCATCAGCTGTTAGCCTCACCGGTCAGCTGTTAGCCTAGCAACGCTAACTTTCAAACCGACGTACTCAATACTATGTGGGCTGTCCATTGTTGCTCCGTTGGTCCTCCCTCCACCACAACCTCAGGGTTATTCACCGCCGGGCTGCTTTGTCTCCTCCTCTGCTGCTGCGGTCTCCCCGGCTCGCAGCAATGCTGGATGGTCGCCCCCGCTGTGTGCACGGAGCCTCCAGACGCTAGTTTGTTTACGGACGGTGCTACTGACTTCGGTGCTAGTGTTCCCTCCGTGCTGACTGACAGGCGCTCCATTCATTCTTTGATTTGTTTGTTCCACTTTGTTACGTGTGTCCTTGGGTACCCTGACAGGCGCTATATAAATTAAATGTATTATTATTATTATTATTATTATTATTATTAATAATGTTACACATGTTTACAATGTTCGGTAACTGATTATTTTGTCTTAGTTAGGAAAGTCTGGTGCCTTTAGTCCCTTTCACATGGTGGAAGGTATACAGTTTATTATTAATTCAACAATGGTATCGGATCGGTATCGGGTATCGGCCGATACGCTCAGTCCAGGTATCGGTATCGGATTGGATCGGAAAAAACTGGATCGGTGCATCTCTAGTGGTTATATAACAACACACCAAATGTCTGGTGTTCTGAAAACTGTGATGGTTGTACTTTGTTGGGCAGAAAAGGCAGACATAATCTGAGCTTTGTCTACAGCTCTTACCTCGGTCCATGCACTTCTGCTTCGAAGCAGTCAATGCATATTGTTCCTCCAACAGGGTTTCTGCGGAGTCTTAAAAAGTCTTAAAAAATCTTAAATTTGACAATCTCAATCTTAGGCCTTAAAAAGTCTTAAATACAGCCATATTTTGCATATAGGTCTTAAATTACATGTAGTCAGGTCAAGTCAGGCTTAAATATGTACGTTCATTTATCGCTTCCGTCATCGCCTTTTTTTTTTTTTTTTTTTTTTTGGAGGAAATGTGTTGGTGAGATTCACAGTCAGCTCCGTGTGTTCTTCTGTCTGAAGTATCCAGGAACGAGTTTTATTTTGCCAACAACGCGGTCGGAATTTATCAGCTTACACTTCGCCAGTTCCAGAACGACTTCGACAGCGGAATTTGCCAGAGGACCCTCAAATTGGGCAAATTGGTGTGAAAGCGCTGGTGTCACACACAAAATCGTAAAAAATACCAGTTAGCTAGCGAAGTCGCGCTATCACACACTTCTGTATGCCTTTGTCACCAGTTCCTGGTCCAATTTCATCCAGTACTGCTCGACCTGAACACTGCGTCGCCTCTGCCGCCTCGCATTCAAGCGACATTCAAACCATCTTTGGCCCAACTCCGATGTTGAAAGTGGAGGTGCTTTCAATTTTGAACACAATGTGTGTGTCAGTGTGTGTGTGTGTACGCACTCACCAGGTTATTATAGTTAACTAAAATTACATTCCTAGATATAAA
This sequence comes from Diplodus puntazzo, assembly GCA_963678695.2. NCBI lineage: Eukaryota > Metazoa > Chordata > Actinopteri > Spariformes > Sparidae > Diplodus > Diplodus puntazzo. The sequence continues at coordinate 23,040,072 of OZ023159.1, read as the reverse complement.
CTATACTTAAACTACTTAGATAACTTGTTAAACTAATTAAAACTAAACTAAAATGAAAACACAAACTGAAAAACTAAATTACAATAAAAAATAATGAAAATTTTAAATTTTAATAGCCCTGACACACACTCATTCACTCCATTCTTAATTGTTTGAGCTGCTCTGTGAATGGCAATTAATGTGTTTTGTTTGTTTTTTAAAGTAATTCTGGGACTCCACTTTTCCTTACTTTTTCGTACTTTGTGTAGGTCTTAAATTTAGTTCAAAATGGTCTTAAAAAGGTCTTAAAAAGTCTTAAATTTGACTTGTTCAAACCGGCAGAAACCCTGTCCAACAAAAAGCACTGATTTTCAGCTTTTGAGGTAAAAGAGAAGAGACACGGACTCTGTGAGTCATTGTTGTATCTATTTTTAATTTTTCTTTTGACAAACTGTAAGATTGTCCATGTGTTTTTATGCCTCTGATAGAGAAAAGAAACAGGCAGTGTGCAAATGTGAATACATTTGTCTTCAGACCTTTGTGTGTGCGTAATATAGTGCTTATTGAATGGAGCAGTTGAGAGCAGCCAGCCTATGATTTTCTGTGAGGTCAAGGCCTAGCTCCATATCACCATGCTGATGACAGCTACCGTTGCTTTAGCATCATTGCCATGAATGAGGCATTCAGTCACTTAAACACACATACATCAAAAACACACATGCTGATATGCAACAGGATGTTGGCATGTGACTGTTTTTTCCCCACATATTTTTGTGTGAACGCGTGCATGCACGTTTGTCCACTGCCTTTGTGTGTTTGTGCGATGTGAAGGAAGGAAGGAGTGTGAAGGCAAAACAATATAAAGAGAAAGACGGAATTCAGGTCAGAATATAAACTGAGGCATATCAACTGTAGAAGGGCCCTCGGGGCATTTATCTTTCATCTACCCAGCAGTAAGATTGAGAAATCTCAGATGGATTTTGTACAGTAGAAGTAAATTATTGTCATAGAAATCTACATTTTCTTTGGTACTGGATTATTTTTCTTTCCATTTCTATTTTCTGTTCAAACTTTTCTCATGTTTGTTTTTCTCCTCCTGTGAAGGTTATGTGTCTCTGTGGCCCTTTCATTTTTAGCATTCACTCTCAAAAATGCAGCTATTCTTAATGAAATTGGGTGATAATTCAAGCCACGAGTCAAGAACAAAATTTTGAGAATGACTTCACTTTAGATTTTTGCCATGAGCTACTGCATTTAATTAAATTAGAAAAATAGTTGGTACACCTGTGATTGTTTGTAGCTGTGTGTTTTGATGCAGGGTTTTCTCTATTTCTATCTACTCTTCTCTGTCTCTAACCCCATCTATTTATTTCTGCATTGTGCTTTTCCTTTCTGTGTTGTATGATTTATACTCCCCTTCTTTCTAGGATTCTATAATGTTTAATCAAGTCTTCCCACTGAAAGAAATCACAATCTTTTTGTATTTCCTCTGAGGGTGGAGCTGCGATGCAGCAGTAAGCTGTGCACATGCACCAACACGAAGATACTTTATATGATCTTTCTTTGCATACATGCATGCACCCTTTTCCTCTATGATTGATTGTGCATTTACATGTGCGTGAGGATGTGGGCATTTGTGAGTGTGTGTGCTTCTACACCCCACCTCTCCACCCTTCCATTCTGCTGGGCCTATTTTTCAATTTTTGCCAATTTCTGCTCAGATAGCCACCAACCTGGTTCCACGTAGAGACGCAAACAGACCCACGTGCACCTCTATCTTCCCTAACCACTATCTCACAGAGTGAAACACAAGCACTTTTAGGCACACACTCACACACAGACACATCTGCAACTGGGGCACTGGAAAATGGAAAGAGAATGCCTGTAATATTACCCTGGTTTCACACTCTGGGACAGGTTTAGGACACAGAGGTAGTCTGTGTGTGTGTGTGTGTGTGTGTGTGTGTGTGTGTGTGTGTGTGTGTGTGTGTGTGTGTGTGTGTGTGTGTGTGTGTGTGTGTGTGTGTGTGTGTGTGTGTGGTATTGTGTAGATATTACACAGTGGGAGGCAAAGGAGAAAGACATTGTGTTTCTTTGTATGTTTGTGTATGAGAGAGAAAAGAGAGATCTTCCATAAGGGAGTGAGAGAGAGAGGTTTTCTGTTTAAAGACTGATGCAATGGTGCATTCAAAGCAGTCTTGTATTCATTTTTTTCTGTTTTTGGGAACAATTATTCAGTCCCCTCAGCTGTGGAATTGCGCCAATTATACAATGTATATGTATATACAATACCTATATACAATATCTCCACATACCAATGACCCTATGTTTTAATTGTTTGGTTTTAAAAAAAAATTGTGCTTCAGTAGGAGCTGACACCAACACTCAACATGTGCAGATGGGATCAGAGGAGATTTTTACTACAACTTATAGAACTACTGCTAATTCTTTTACATGAACCAGTTACAGTTATCAAATAAGGTCTTAAAGAAATATGATAAATGTTAAAAAGGTGTGAGTAGTTGACCTACATAAATGAAGTGGAATCAGTTCATGAAAGGTCATTCCCATATCAAAATGTACGTGTATTTGAATTGTGCAGTTTTACAGAGGGTTACAATGAAAAAAAAGGGATACAACATATGAAATCAAATGGAAGTAAGTTATGTATCATATTAATAAGACCCGATACATTCAGTATAACGTGGAATAAATGTCATTAGGTGAAATTTACGGTTATGTCATCTGCATAGTGTTGATAAGAGATTTTGTTGGTGATGAAACCAAGTAGAGGCATAGAAAGATTAAGGTCAAGAATGATCAAGAATGAATTGCTATGAGACTCCAAAGAGCATGTCAAATTACAGTAGCTAAAAGTACTATGGGGAACGTTGCTGTTTCCATTGGTGCGTTTAACTTTCCTAGTTTTTTGAGGGTGGATTTGTTTTTCGGTTTTCTTCGATAAGATTTGAAGCACTGGAGAATGGCTACAGGAAAAAAGAAAACACTCCTGTCCTTCAAACCTGTCAACAGCCCAGTGCAAAAAGATTTTTTTTTGTATCGATTGTAATTCTGAGGTCATTAACAGCCTTTGCATAAGATGTTTCAAGGCTCTGGCAGAAGCAGAAAACACTTACAGCAGCAACAACTTCTGCTCTTACATACCGACATTTCAAGTACATGACACATGTTTTGGTCTACAAAACCTGACTGGAAAGGTTCACCACCCAGTCCATTTTTTTTTTATAATTTGCTTACCCAGGCATTCCAGGGAATCCTCGTTACAGGACTTAAGTGTTGGAGCTGGTATAATGGCATGTCTCTGAGAGTGTAACCTGGAGCAGAGATTACACAGTATATTACCTGGAGTATGAAAATGGCATTTAATTACCAGATAATTTCACCCTCACTCCCCTCTTCTCTCTCTCTCTCCATCTCATTTATCTCCTTTCTTCCTCCCAGACCTACGAGAGACAGTGAAGATGATGAGGATGATGAGCGAAAGGGCAAAGGCTGCACCCTACAGGTATCCTTTGATTAGTTTGCATATCACACTCTTAAGAGAGTTCATTAATCATTTGCTTCAATGTCACTATCCCTGGAAAGAGAGCTGTACTACTACATAATGAAAGTTAAATGCAACATGACATATGTAATGCTTAGCTTTGGTAGCTTTAAGACTGCTGTTGTGCAGTATTAATGTGTACTATCTTCTATTAACTCACAAGCCAACATAGTCACATAAGATCCTATCTTGCAGTTCAGAATTGAGAGTCTAATTTAACTTTTCTCCTCACATTTCAGTACCAGTATGCCTTGGTGCGGGTCCTCACACATTTTGTCGCAGAACCCTCTGACCCAGGAGGAGAGATGGTCTACATGTTAGGAGCGGACTGGCAGGCTGACATCACTCATTTGGTCTTGGACCAGCTAAAGGTAGATATATAATCACACATACTCCAACTCTTCCTTGAAGGAATATTTCAACCTTTTGGAAAATATATTTTCCAGAAGTAGGAAACACCACGTTTTTTTTTTTCTTTATTCTGTCAATTATGTACTTTGATGGGTGGGAGGATATGGGCTACTGACCACACCCTCTAGAACAGGGATTACTGTTGGAATACAGAACTATTAAACACTTATTGTAGTCAGAAAGTAACGCTTACAGCAGCTTTAAATGCTTTACAACATCCTGTCATGATGACTAGATAACAATAAAACTGTTACAGCTCATAACTCCCCCCTTTTACTCAGATAGCAGTAGGATTAAAAAATGTTGGAGAGAGCTGACGCCCTCACTCTCAGGCTCACCCCAATGCACTAAAATAAGATTTATATTTATTTTCTCATTTAACTTCCTTGGAAAAAATTTAAGCTCTTCATAAAATGTTCCTTTAACTCCTGTTCAACTCCTCTTGATTTTAATATAAGTACTTTTATGTACTGCTAATCCATAACAAATACACAAAGTCCTGTAAAGATCAGTTATAAACAAATAAATTGAACTTGTTGTAGTGGCCAACAGCTGTTTCTGTGCTCCACAGGTAGAAGATCCTCGCATTGCCAGACTGATAGATGGACGAATCTTGATCGGACGGGACCTGGGGATCACCACTATACAGGTATTCACCATCTGCTCTATTGTAGTGATCCAGTTTGTTGTCTTTCATATTAGTTCTTCAAAATATAAATTGATATTATTGTATGCGAAACAGCAAAGTAACCAATTGAAGCACAGTAAGACAGGTCTGGAGAAAGACTATGGACAATGTACGATGTACGTGTGGCGCAGTGCAATTTAGCAACTCAGATTGCAGCCTTAAGCACTCCAGTGACGTAAACATTATCCTCTCTTTCTTCCTCTCCTCTTCCTTTCCTGCAGTTTATAAGCCTCGCCTGCAAGCCCGTTACACAATTAGCCACAATTAACTGTCGGATTTGGCCCTGGCATCTCAGTGTGATGTTCGGCAATTACACACAGACACACACTTGCATTGGCGTGCAGAGAACACATTCGCACTACTTGCTGAATTCCAATAAGCCGGCCCATTGTGACCAAATGTGACAGTGGAGGACAGTCCTTTGGCTTACCGTCTTACATTACTCTTATATTGTTACATAGCGGAGCCCAAACCACAAAATATGCTGCAGTGAAAACAGTTTGTGTCATATTCTATCCTAATGTTTCACATCTTCATCTTTCGTGTAAGAATACTTTCAATAAACCAGCATTTTATTCTAAGTGCCGACATTTGCATGATTGCTCTGAAGAGTGTTTTGTGCATGTGTTCGAAGCAAGTTTGGCCCTGAATTCAGCGCAGCAGCAGCAGCAGCAGCAGAGGCATATCTTGGGGATTTGTGGGAACAGCTGAGTGTGTGTTTGCGTCGTGCGACAGGGGACCGCTGCATGCATGCCCGCAATCGCAGACACACACACAGATACAGCTGTGCTCTGTTTGGGCACCAAGAGAGAGAATTTACCCAGCATTTCCATCGAGATGCCAGAGTCGACAGCCGTCATTTGATAGTTTGACATTTCAATTTTAACCCCCAGCTCCGTCTCCCCGAGTCTCGCCCTGTTCCTCTCAAGCCCCTCTCTCTCTCTCTCTCTCTCTCTCTCTCTCTCTCGCTCTCTTTTTCTCCCTTTCTCTCTTTCTCTCTCTCTCTCTCTCTCTCTCTCTCTCCTCTCTCTCAACCGCAGTCTCTCTCTCTCGCCCTCTCACTCTGGCTGTCTTGAAGAGCAATCCCAGAGCCGTCAATCATCGCATTTTGTTACCTCGCTGAGGGTGGGATTGAGTTTGACGCCCCGACACGTTCGCTGAGAGATTTTTCTTTGTACACCAATCAGATCTGCCTGTCCTCCTGTCGCCGGGGTGGAGTAGTACACTAGAGCACGGCGCTCCTAATCTCTATCACTGTCCGTCCGCGGCTCCCTTGCTCCATCTATACCTCAATCTCTTTCATGGCCCTTCTCTCTGCCCCCTCTCACTTTCTGTCCTCCTCTATTTGTCATTGTCTCTCTCTCTGACAACTTCTCCATTTATTTCTCTCCCCCTCACTCCCCATCACTCACTCACAGAGACACACTCTCTCTCTCGTCCCTTTATATTCACTCCCTTTTGGTGACTTAGTTTTGGCCTTGTGCTTTGATTATGCTAAGTTGTCTCACAGCTGGGAGGCAGACGTGAATGCTTTGTGTGCATGTGTGTACTGTATATGTTTCTACCACTTAGCGTGTGTTACAGTGTCATTGTGTTATTTTCCTAACTTTAACAGATACTGCCGGCCTGTGGCCCACAGCACTCGGTGTTTAGCAGCTCTCACTGCTCCTCCATCAGCGTTACACACTTTACTGTCACCTTTAGGCAGTAATCACTGAGACGACAACAAAAGCTCTTTCATGCACCTCTCTCCTGTTCTGTCTTCCAGACTCTCCTGTTCTATACCTGCACTTTCTAATGTCCTTCATTTGACACACAGGATTCACAATTGTTTTTACCTGGGAATATTAAGACACAAGCTGTCAATCCATCACCCGTCAGACAGCCAGCCTGTCAGTAGTGACATATATTCTTAGTTGGATTTTCCAGTTGCCATAAATAGAAAAACACTTGACTTGTGTTGTTCAGGATTTTTTTTTTTTCTCCCTGGAAAGACCTACCAGACAGAGTAGTGGGTGTCAGAGCAGGACATTTGCAATTGCAAATTTTTAATGAAAGCTTTGAAGACCTTACATTTGGACAAAATTGCTTTATGCATATGTAGACACTTCTAATGCAGAAAAAATGTTCAGGGAGCGAAAAGTTCCTTTTTTCATTTAAACGTAATTATAATTTGAACCTCCAAGTCACTTCGCACCTGTTCATGTGTCGTTTGATCTTTTGTTGCAGGTTCTGTCGCCACTGTCTGACTCCATCCTGGCGGAGAAGACTGTCACCGTGTTGGATGACAAGGTGAAGCAACACTGCTATGTATTGGCATGTATTACAATTGTGTGTTCTGACATCCCACTGTGCAGATCACTGGTTGTACAAAATGACAGTATTGAGGGGCTTAGTCTAAAAATTGAATGAAATAATATTCAAAGTGTATCACAGGGAAAATAAACACAGTTTATTAGGAAAGTCCCTCTGGATTCTGAACCCCAAATGACTTGTATATATAGTATATTGAGCAAAACAGTGCCAAGCTACGGTTCGGTATAACAAAGCATGAAAAAGGTAACGTGATTTTTTAGTCTTTAGTTCTTCCTCTGTGGTTCATTGAAGACTAACTTTTATACTCACCATGTTCAGTGTCTTAAAATTGTCTAAATATTGCATGCCATTCTCTGACTTTTCATTTCATTTTGCCTCAATGCGACAGTACTGCTTCAACTGCGTAATTTCCCCAGAGTTTATGAAAATTTCATCACCCAAAAGGTTTTGAATCTACTCCACCTTCAAAGTGATTTACTTTTAACGTCATACAAGAGAAAATCATCTTGGTGTCCTGAACCTCATCTGTCAGACAAAGACGTACCTTTCTTGTCATTTGTAGCCACTAAAAGGATTCCCAACAAGTAAAAGTCAAGCATTTTCAATGGCTTCTATCTCTTATTTGTCTAGGTCACCATCACAGACCTGGGAGTCCAGCTGGTTGCATCTCTGTCACTCAGTATGTCAGCAAGTCCTGGAAATTACCAGGCTATACAGCTGACGACTACAGCTACGGACCTTCTGCACACACCTAAACAGGTAGGATATACTATAGGTACACACACACACAGATCAGAATCTCTCCATCTCCTCACAGGGATGTATTCATCAGATTTTCAGAACGTATGAAAATGATAAACACACTTTGGACACCTTGCTTCCACAGACACACACACAGACAGACGGATGGACCGTATTTTAAGCCGTTCCAGTCTCTACAGTAATACCCCAAAGGCTGTAATCATAGAAGTTAAACAGTAATTCTGCGCGGCGAACATCATATCCCCGCTATCTCTCCCATAATCAGTTTCCAATTAGGAGTGCGTAACTCCCAGGCTATAGCACTACTTAACTACAGTTACAACCACCTCAAGGTCTACAGTAAAACAATATTGTGAGCGAGAACCACATAAAGTCAATTAGTTTCTTAACAATGCTCCGTTAAAGTCACAATGGAAACTACATTTGCTACAGAGGAATTCGACACAATTTAAATTAAATATGCTTTTCCAACTTAAAACACGGTCACCTTCTGAGCTCCTGTATGCATGCTATATTTCTCGGCTACCATGCCACAAGCAATTCTTGGCTTTTGCTCACATGGCCAAGGGTCATTATAGCACACTATCTCAGGCTATTATCCCGAACACCCTCCTTTACTCCCCCACAAAGTACCCTCTCCTTTTTTTTTTTCCTCAAACAATACCCCACGTTATAATTTCCATCCAAGGGCTAATTGGTTGAGAAGTAGCTCATTACAATGAAAATACAGATTTGATCTTGCATTTTATTGAAGCGTTAATTCCTTTTTCTATCCGTCTGGTTTTATCTACATCACTCGCCATAACCTGTGGAAATATGGCGCGACTATGAGGAGCGAAAGTAAGGAGGAGAAGAAGACCGAAGTAAAAAAAAAAAAAAAAAAAAGAGGGAGGGAGGGAAAGAGATAAAGTGTTGTTCCTCATGAAGGAGCTTAATTACTTTTGTAGGGAGGTTTTCACTGTGTTATACCTACACAATTCTTTCTGTGTTCTGATTAAAGAAAGCAAAGGCTTTTATCAAGGGAAATTAGTGAGGCAGGATCACTTAAAGACAAGCTGAGAAAATACATTATCTGCTGAACTCTGTTTTTATTTGCTGAGGAGCTGCTGCTGGAAGAAGACTGTTGACAAAGACATTTTTCTTCCAAGTGTTTGTCCTCATTTTAATGGGAGATACAGAGACTGGGAGAAAGGGGAAAGGCCAGTCTGTGCACACAAAGTAGTGGTTATCAATGTTAACATGTTCATGCTCTGTATTTCCATTGTGCCAGAGACACAATCAATTAATCATTTCAAAAACATCGTCACAATATCAAGCTACCAAGGCCATCAGCAATGAATAACTTTACCTTGTATAGTCATTTTTAAAGCAGGACTCATTTAAATTGCCAGATATGAATGTCTGGGATCTATCTGAAGTCTCCATGAATGTGACAACCAAGCATTCAGAACTTCCGTTGTTGCAGGTCTTCTGTACTCTCGGGCTCTGGGTAAGGTTAAGGCATGAAGAGCGACGTTGATTAGCTTTAGACTGAGAATTTTGGGATAGCCAGTCTGAAGCAGAGAAGGGTGAAGTATGGCAGGACTAAAGTTAGAGCTATTCAAAAACTAGACAATTTGATCTTTCAATGTAGCTCCTTTATCATTCTGCATTGCAGGTTATGTACTGTAACCATGGATTTTGTTGTAGCTTTATAATTTGAGTGTATGTTTCTCCATGTGATCATTTCAGAGAATGCTACTATCAAATGCTGAATAATGGTGGACTGCAATCTGTACATGAAGCTTTCTTAAGGAACTGCAAAGACTCGAATGGCAGGCAGCAGTGTTTGCAGAATGGGATAGACAGATTAGCAACTGATCACCTGTCCACAGACTGCGTTCTCAAAGGACCATCAGAGCTTCTACCTATGCCTCCAGGAACACAGTTAATCACTCAACTCTGTTTCTCATTGTCTTTCAGGAAGCTGTGATCAGTGCATGGATCCAGTACAGTGATGGTTCAGTGACACCGCTTGATGTCTATGATCCCAAAGACTTCCTCCTGTCTGCTGTGTCACTGGACGAGAGCATTATCTCCATAACCAATCAGGTACTGGCAATTGGAAGACTTACAGACTTTGTAGAAAGTGGCAGTCTAGTGTCTAGATTTTACTGCTGTGTTTACATGTACATGGTCTCTATTTTATATTAGGAGCAACATTGGCCTATTGTAGTGGCAGAGGGCGATGGACAGGGAACACTCGTTCGTGTGGAGATGGTCATCTCTGAGACCTGCCAGAAATCAAAAAGGAAGAGTGTTCTGGCATCTGGAGTTGGAAATGTGATTGTGAAGTTTGGAGCAAAAGGCGAGGAAAGAGGTGTGATGGGAAGAGATGGACAGGGCGACGGAGGAGGGATGGACAACAGCACCAGTGAGCACCGAACTAAGGATGGAGAGTGGAAGTCCAACAGTGCAGCAGTGGATCGGGAGGAAGGAGCCATGAGGAAGGTGAGAGGCAACAATGGATGGATAGAGAAAGTACAGAACTACTTGTCAGTGTAATAGGAAAAATAAGTACGTCGCTGTATGTACAATGTGTCTAACACAAAACTGTTGGAATTTAGCAATTAAAATGTGCATGGATAAAGAAACTAGACATTTGAGTTAGAATTTCTTTAAATACACTTATTTCCCTTTATCAGGTTAGCACAACGACCAAGAGCACAGTAACCCATCGTGCTTCAGGGGGTAAAGCTGCCAGTGGGGGCAGCAGCAGCAGCCGAGGCGGAGGCCCCAGCCAAGCAGGGGACTACAGTGGCTATCCAGCACAAGTGGAGGTACCAGGCACTGGGGATAGTGAGCTGACCCAGACCACTAGAGGACTGTCGGACCTGGAGATTGGAATGTACGCCCTTTTGGGTGTATTCTGTCTGGCAATACTGGTCTTCCTCATCAACTGTGTCAGCTTTGCTTTCAGGTGAAATATTGGGACTCTTGGACATTGTTTTATTATTGAAAATAAACTCAGCATTAAAAGTCCATTGTTAAGTTAACTTATAATTCTCCATTCATTCGCATCGAAGTTGAAAAAACTCTGTTTGGACCATCATTAAACCTGACGCCATCAATCATCTGGTATTGACAAGCAATGTGTACAATGTGGCTTAATTTGATTCATCCACTGTAACTTGGTTGCTAGCCCAAAGTTAACTGCAGATTTTATTTGTTTGACTTAAAACTAATTGTTTAATCCATTCATTATAAATATTTTAAAAAAGCAGCAAAGCCTGAAATTGTCTTCTTTTTTTTTATCGCTGTTCATCTGCAGGTACCGTCACAAGCAGGTCCCTGTGCTGGAAGCAGGAGGCAACATGAACCACGCACATGATTGGGTGTGGCTTGGCAACGAGGCCGACCTTTTGGCTGACCACTCTGACCAATGCCAGGGCGGGATGCCTGATGAGTGCACCACCATCATTGACCGGAATGAAGGAGGATACGATGAGAACAAGTACCTGCTGAACGGTTCTGGTAACACCTTGGTGATGGGTGTGGGTACAGGCATGGGCACCATCAGTGGGAGTGGTGGCGCAGGTGGACACCGAGGCATCAACCATGGACAAACCTTGCCCAGATCTGTTCCAGAACCGCATCAGTGCCTTTCTACAATCACTACAGGTGGCAAAAATGCCACTGGCCAAGCGGAGCATCTGAATAATTCCCCACGAGCCACAGCTGCGGCTGCAGTTGCAGCCGCTAAGCGTAAACGCGTCCAGTTCACGTCTTTTGCCACTGTTCTGCCCAATGATAGTTCAGGTGGGGGTGGCCAATACACCAACTCTTCAGTCCTGATGACCAATGGGGGCGAGGATGACATCAAGTGGGTGTGCCAGGATATGGACCTGGGTCAGTCGGAAATCAGAACCTACATGGAAAGGCTACAAGACAATCTGTGACTGAAGGGAAACAGACTGACAAATGAAGGGGCAGAGGATGAGAGCAGGAGGGGGGGAGATGGACAATGAGTACAATTCACCTGTAATGCCTTTGCAATGGATGAAGGGAGGGAGGATGGGAGGAACATGAGAACAGTTAAGGGAACACAAAGTGTGGCAAAGAGTTTAAAAGATTATTGAACAGACAGTTTAGGGGACGCTTCATTCAGCTCCCTTAGGCTATGGAAAGCATACTGTCATCCCTAGTTCACACGGAAAACAACGGTAGCAAACAAATAACATTATGAATTTGTTTCATATTATTTATTGTGAAAATGTTAGTGTAAAAATCAATTACAAAGTCACCATTGGTTTGTGATTGTTTATTTTCAGAATACCAGTAAACCATTTTGCTATACAGTAAATTCAGGGTATGTTATTGGGCAAACATTATTAAGCCACTTTACATAAAAAGACAAGGATGGCAATAACTATTTTTTACTCATACGGTGTATTGCCAGTATTGGTGGCGGCTGTTGATTGATTATTGATAGATCTAGTTTTAATATACAAACCTGTTATTAACCTGCCACATCTGCTGAATGGTTATATACTGTAGGGAATCACTGATTATGATTACTGAAGAATACAATCTGTTTGTTTTGTGACCCATTTGCATTGCTCATAAGTAAAATGTAACAATGTAGAAAATATATATATTCCTAGTACTCAACTATAAATTATGGCACTGGTGGGAACTGCCATTCAGCACTGATACGGGCGACCTCGCTCTTTACTCAAACAACCGATTGTGTCAAGAATTGGAAAATGATATCTCACACAAAAGACTGTTTCTCCCTTGGATCCAAGACAGAGGCATTTAAACTTGCACAATTCCAAACAGGAAAGGACATTAGCCATATTTGAGGCTTACTTCCTGTTTCCTGATACCTTCCAGCCAATGACGGCTTTCTCCCTGTATTCAGAACCAATCCTGTCATCCCCTGGCCCCCTCTCCTTGTCTGTGACTGGACAGCAGTAGAAACCTTGTGGACTAAAAGTACACAGTGAAATACTGTGAAATACTGTCTGTAACTTATAGGACGACTGACAGAGGTGTCTCATATACAAAGGAGGCTGCTTGGGCTTTGCCGAGCCCGACCGATGATTCAAAACAGAAAAAACTTTGGCAACGAGACAGGCCAGAGTACCTGCAATGTAATACACGGAGCTAACAGGATATACGGATGACATTACAATACAAATGAAAATGGAGTGACACTCTTGACTATCCCACGAATAGATATGGATTCATGAAACATGTTTGTTATTGCTAAACATAATTATGTTGATTTTTTTTCTTTTGTTTGTCATTTTTGATAAATATACTGTTTTTATTATGTTTTTTCCTTGTTACGTTTGTCCTAATTTGGGAAGGTATTAATTGTAGCTTTTTATTTCTGAGATTTATTAAGATTTTAAGGATATATGATTCTTTTTTTTCTCCTAGAGATCTATTTATTTAAATTAACATTTTAGAGGGTGAGGAAGGAATGAAAGACTGAAGACAGTAGACCTGCTGGTGAATGATAGCACATAAGAGAACAAGGGGAAAGGAAGGAGACAGAACAGGCAGAGGTTGCCTCACCTTCGTTAAGCTCAGGTGACGAGTCATGAAGAACCGACAATAAAAAAGGAGAACTGTAAGATTGTTAAGATTGCAATATTTATTTATAAATGTGTTACTGTTTCAGAGTACACTGTATGTTGTAGATAAATAAACATGCTTCAAAGTGCTTGTGAATAAGATTGCAGGTCACTAGCCAACAACATGGTGATAATTTTGTACATTTTACAGTGCAAATATGGTACACAATACTCTCTACCACCACAATGTGAAAGTGATCTTATTGGTTCTTTTTCTAAAAAATGTTCCTGTCTTTGTTTAAAGTATTGAATGAGTTCTTGTCTTTGTACAGGGTAGGAATCATTACCTCCATAACAAGATGTAAAAACGGAGGTAATCTATCATGCATCACGCTCAAAATTGCTTGAGGTTGGTTAAGTCCATTTCAGAAAGAAAACCAAACCAAATGTTGTTAAACAATGGCAAAAATCTGGATTAGTATATCATTTCTGTTCTCAATCATTTGTTTAGCAAAGAAACATAACAATAACGCACATAAAACAATGACCACATCATCTGGTCTGGAACAGAATGAATAAAGGATTGAAAGGACAGAGAACTTGGATGGACACAGATAAAAAAAGGCTGACTCCAAATGGGGCGACTGCACAGCCTCCACCAAAGCAATAGATACTTTGACTGATGATGGCGACTATCCTGTATGTTCGGGACTCATAAACATTATTGTATCTTTCCTGCTCTAACATAGCTACAAGACTGTGCTGTGAGTTGAAGGATCAGCCGAATGGTACAGGTTCAGTAGTCGCTTATGGTAGAAGTGTAGCAATGCTCTAAGATGAAAAACCTTTTCGACTCTTAACATGGTAGAACTGTGAGTTTAAACATACTTTATAGCCTGTTACACCCATTTTACCTGTTGTATCTTTTTAAAAATGTATGGATGTCAACTAAAAAAAATAATACAAGGCTATTTTTGAAAGATTATTTTTGGGACATTTCAGCTTTTATTTGATACCAGAGGAAGACAAATCTACTGTGTGTAGCCTATTGACTGTGTATAGAGGCGGACGACGTGACAGCTCCAGAAAAAAGCGAAGCCAAAACATTGTCGCCCCCTGTAGTATAAGTCATGAGCGATGAATGATTGACCGGGACAAGTTGCCTTCATTGGTTGGTAAGGTTGGTAAGGTTTAGTCAAGAGGAGTTATGATTGGTTGGGGTTAGGGGAAGGACATCAGGGTCTACTTAGACTCTGGCTCCAAATGATCTCACCAGCACAAGATGACAGTGCTTGTATCCAGAATATTTTGGCTTCATTTTTGTATAGTACAAGAGAGTGGAGAAATGTCGTCCGTCTTTGTATGTGTCAATGATGCAGCCTTTGCGGAAGGACGACCATTTACCGATTGCTTACTAAACTGCTGCTGAACTTTGGCACATTCCCTAAGAGGATTTGTTTTAAACGCATAAAAGTTTGGCTTCTTTGTCATCTTTGCAGCTGTCAGAAGTTTCACTGAATAGCCAGGATTATAGATGGCTGCAGGTAGAGGGTAGTCTTTTGTTAATTCATACTAAATTGGTTCTACCATTATCATTCAGTGGAGATTTTTTTGACACAGACAACTGTCAGTGCAGAAAAGAGCACAGTTGGTTTTCCATTTGAATTTCCATTTTCCACGTTAATTTCAAAGCATGGTATACATGCCTCACATCTTTGGCGCTCTGTGGCTGTCTACAGAATTGTGTTCATATTTAACCAAATTGCAAAAGCAAACTGGGGGGGTGATTGGGCATTCGGTAGGTTCATTTCACTGCATTTCCTGCATTTTCCAAAACCAATGTTGGTAATGCAAAATATGAACGTAAGTCTGACAAGATTTTGAGACAGATCTGGATGCCTCTGAACTGGAGTATTCAGTTATTCTGTATGCTGTCACTCAGCCTTGTAAGGCTTTGTGTCTACAGATGGTGCTACCTTACTTTTCTGATAACTGGACAACTGGAAGGCCTTGTTTTTCCGGGGATGGTTTTACATTATTAGCCACTGTAGACGTCCCCCTTTTCACACTCTGTCTTGTAATTACACTCAAGTGAAATGACTATACTACCTTAGAACCACATTAGCTCCGCATCCAGTAACATGCGTATCTCCACTAGAGCTGCCACAATAGGCCGGTTATTCGTTTTGTTGAACATTTGTTGTTTCCAGCTTATCATATGTGAGGACTTGCTAGTTTTCTTTGTGATTTACTGTAGTAAATGATGAGTCAGTTTGGTCTTGGACTGTTGGTTGGACAAAATGAGCTATCTGAAGACAATACATTGGCCTCTGGGAAATGTGTTGCATTTTTTTTACTTTTTTTAAACATTTTATGGACTAAATGATCAATTCATCAATCGTGATAATAAACAGCACATTAATCAGTGATGGAAAATAAATAGCCGGAGCCCTCTCTCTGAACCAACTTGTTTTCAGACCAATGCACGTTACATCTTATTGTGGAGAGCACATTTGTCTCAACAATTCCTCTCAGATGACGCCAATGCACAGCAGGAGTTCAGCCAGCAATTAAGCAGTAAAAAATGGGACTTCTACAGTGGCTCAATCAGACTGTATTGAAAAAAATCAAACCACTAAAAAACAAGTACCTATAATACCTAAAATACCTACTGAGCAAAAGAGCTGAGTTCAGTTATTATAGAGTTACAGTGGGAGGTGCACATGGGCAGCACTTAAATGTGCTACAGGTAGAAGAGATGCCAGTAGACATGAGCCCAGAAGTTTTTTGTTTAGTTTTTTTATTTGTTTGATTAAATTTTGTTTCTGCCTATTGTCATTGTTTAAACATGGTTCATGGAGGCCAATAAAGACCCATAACCAAAAACCTGCTTGCTTGCCTGCTTCTCTGTCCTATGATACTTATGATTATTGTATACATGTACTTTCTATTTAATCTTTTCATGTCACAATAGCATTCATGTTATAATAATCTGCTTTGTAACCTTTCATGGTTATGCGCAGTACTAAAAAGTAGAAAGGCAGTCAGTGCGTTTACATGACAGTCAAGAAAACCGAATTACTGGGTTAGTCCGACTATGATCGGCTTTTTAGATGCATGTATACACCGTTAATCTGACTAAAATCGGACCGGATCGGATTTCTCAGATTAAAACACCTAGATTATTCGATTGATAGTCGCATTACCCGTGCATGTATACGTTCTATCAGATTGGATTCGTATTTTACGTTCTGCGCAGGCTCGAGATTTTTTTCCTGGGGCCGTGAGCCAGAAGTAGAAGGACGGTAACTCTAACAGTAACTGATTTCACTGACTAGCGCTCCTTCAATCAAAAAGGAGGAACTAATGGAAACCCCTGGTGGCGTCTTTGCCCTTGCTTGAGATGAACCAGATAGAGGAAAAACCAATCACAGGCCAGCCAAGAACAGTGCCTGCTGGGTATGAATTGTGTCCAACTACAACTGATGTCAAGGATTCAAGGGAAACCAGGCAATGCAATTATTCTCTACCCGCATCAGCAACATGCATGCTGGGAAATGATTTGCTCAGAATTCAGTTTAGGGCTATTTGGCTTAAAAGTTCAGCAACAGCTTCATCGTCCTGCCTTGTTTTTGGCCCACACAGTAGACATTAGTTGGATGGTCACAATTAACAAAAACGAAGTGATTACCTCTGGGGAGCGCTGATCCTTTGAGATCCCTTGCTAATTTTGTCTGGGCTCTAATCGCTGGGTTTTTGCAGGCCGCCGCTTGGAGGCCCAGCGGGAATTTAGATGATGGAGAGGCATTTACATCAAAAGTTAATTAAGATAATGCTTTGTAGCCCACCGGATTACCACGAATAAGTATGAAATTAGAGTATGGAAAAGCTGGCGGGGAGGATGGTGTTTTCCTCAGATATGGGCACGGATCATTATTTGAACAGCATGCTCAATAACCACTCGATAGAACAGCTTTCCACAAAGACATGATACAGTCACGTCCAAATATTTAGACATGAGACAGTAAAATGTAGCTCTAATGTTATGGGGCATTGAATGTGGGTTTTGACATGGAAACACAATTCAAGCAGATGTGCAAAGAAATGTATATTTGGTCTGTCAGCTTCCTGTAGGACTCTGGGTTTGCCTGAGACAGTTTGTCAGCAGGAACCTTTAAAATGTTGCCAAAATTCCAAATAGCATGAGAGTGATTAGATGTACTTCACTTACTTATGTGAACAATACTCTATTTCAGTGATTTAAAGGTTTTAATTAGCTTTCATCTGAATATTGCACCACGGTGGTTTGTCTGAAGATGTTGTGGAGGTTATGGGGCATAACATAAGATGAATAAGATCAAATAAAGTGATTTCTGTTATCAAACAACAGACATTTCTTATTTTGTTTGATTGAGTCGCCTCAAATTTGTAAACAGCACCCATTTTGATTTGTAACGGCTGCTAAACATCAGTTGGGGCAGCTGCTACCAAACCATTTCCATTAGAATTTATTCTAAACATCGTCTGCAAAAAATACATAGCTGAAACTTCAGCGCGACACCTGTTTGTCCGAGGGGATATGCTTTTGGTCTTTTTATTCTTAGATTCTTATTCTGCTGTATGTTTTGACATTTTCAGGCCCCACAAAATTCCATCAAATTAAACAATTTGATAAGGAAAAATAACTCGCGTCCATTTCAAAGCTATCGTTTTTTGACTCTTCTGTGGTTTTAATAATATATGTACACAAACACAAACAGAGAGACGAAGGATCACTGACTATATTAATGTATGAGTTAAGTGTGAATTCATGTCTTGATATCGGTGGTAAACCAACAGCCTTCCCCTCCTTTTACGAGTGCTCTATGGGAGCTGACAATAAATACAACTATTAGATGAAAATGGCTTAGAGTAGGACTGAAGTGGGAAAGAATAGGTGACTCCTGTTGATAGCTGTGACTGTGCTGCATGCCTGTGTGGCAACTCCCACGCAGGCATGCAGCATTAACACCCCTCCACACTTCATCCAGAATGCTTTATCTTGAGAAAACACACTCTTTCTTTACACAAACACACAAATATACACAAACCTTATCCTTTACCTTACCTTATATACTCTTATCCCGACCCTTAGTTTTAGGAACACGAGACAGTGTGTGTGACCCTTATGCATTTGGAGCCATTAGGATGCTGCAATAAAATCTATTTTGCGCCCCAGTGAGAATGCATCGACTGGGAGATGCTCGCAAAACAAGAGCAGAAGTCCAAATCTTGACTCTTATTACTCTTTATACAGGTCACAAAGAGCCTCTCGGGCCATTTCACTCCAAACATCAGCCCATTTTCCTCCGTCGCCTACCATTCAGAAGTTGTTAAGAAGGAAGGCCCTCAAATTCAGTAATGCCTCATGCAGCCGTAACCATGTACTTACACCTTACCATTTAAGCATCTGTACATGTTTTTGTTTGTGTTAGTGTGTGTCCGTGTGTGAGCAGGCATCTATGTGATGATGAGACTGTTGCTGTTATAGTAATCTGGAGTTATTTCAGAGGGAGCACAGTAATGACAGTATTACCTTCGCCTTGTCAAAATAGACTCAGTGTTTTTGTCCATTAGGGTAAATACACCTTCTATACTTTGTTTGTTGCCGGGCACATGCGCACGCACACACACACACACACACACACAAACACACACACACACAAGGGCTAAAGCCAGCAGTACAGCAGTTATTGCCCTGGCGAGACACACATCATCAGCACACTCCAGATTGAGCCTCATATAACCCCATGAAGTGACGGGCATGGTTTCTCTCATTGGACTTATGACAGCTCGTTTCCAGCTTTATTGATTATCATTATTTTTTATCATATATTATTAAGTGTTAAATTACTTTTAATTGTTAATTTTTGTGTTCTGATTTTACTCTATTAAAATCGTGTGTAAATACATGAAATAATTGCAGTTTACTGTGCGTTGATATGAATATTGTTAAATGTATAGCTAATTAATTTTGTGAAATTGTAGGCTACATTTTGGTGTTATTTCGTTTATTTAAAAAAAATATCATGACAATGAATGCATTCATCACTCAATTTGGGTATTTAGCTACATGAAAGAATATAAGAATATAGAGTTAGTATTATCCAGCGGTCCAAATGACCGCTTACGGCCGTTCTAGTAGTGTTTGAGTTCCGGCCCTTCTGAAGTCCAACTGACACTTTGGTCCAATCAGAAACATATAATTTGATACATTGTGACCAAGTGTTAAAATCTCTCTAGGGCAAGAAACCAGGAATGAGCGGGGGGGAAAAAAAGGATTGAAGTTGGTTTTCAACAAAATGCAAATGCATCTTTCATATTTATGTACACGAACAGGTATCTTATAACAATCCAAAATTATAACACCTATAACAATCATGAACTTGTCATGCAAAAGCCTATATGTCTGTATCTCGCATTGGATCGATTGCACCATCTACTGGATGAAAATGGAACACAGAACAACTACGCCACACGTTCATGTGCGGACTGCTGCGCACGGTGCAGATCAACTTCCGGCCGCGAAGCATCAGAATCTGCGACCGCACGCACGTGTGAACGCCTAACAACATTTGTCAAACAGTGACAGACAGACTTGCACACGCTGCTTCATACGTACGCAGCTTCTTGTTACGTGTGACAGAGTTTGCACACGTCATTTCCGCGTACGCGCGTGACAAAAATGTTCAATCATCTTCATGCGAGCGTTAACACGTGCGTTTGCATAAAGACGCATGAATGTTACGCGTAGTCACTACGCGTCGTGTGATTACCGGCGTGCAGCAGTCATCACGCGTGAACGTGCGCGTAAACGGGGGGCCATTATAAGTCAATGAGGAAACTACATTACACGTCAGACGCGGCTTGCTGCACAGGCGTCAAAGCAGGCGCGAGTGACACGCTCAGTTGATATGTGCGCACGCTTTTTGAAACGATTCTAACGCCATAGTGTGTGTGTGTGTGTGTGTGTGTGTGTGTGTGTGTGTGTGTGTGTGTGAATGCAGGCGTGACTTAGTGTGCGCATGCAACTAAGACACATCTGTGTGCTTACGTCATTTTCTCATCAAAATGATGCAAGGATAATAAGGGTTTTGTATTGAGATCATGGTTTTGTTGCCTTGTTAAAATGATGTTTCTGCCAGCGGCAGAATTTTTGGGGTCGATGCAGACCGCAATATACTTTCCACGATTTGCCTGTCCCAGCCTGTGTCTCTATCTGTGTTTCTATCAGTTGCTGGCTAGTTATTCTCTTTCTACATACATTTATTTTAAGTTTTCAAGAAACTTAAAGGTCATATGTTATGTAGATGTGTCATTTAAAAACAAAAAAAAACATCTACAGAGCTTGTGATGTGCAGAATCAAACGTTTTGCTAGCTACCGTAAGCAACATTAGCAACATTAGTTAGCTATAAATGCACAATCCCTGAAGAACTTGAGGGGGCAGACGAGCTTTTGGTGTAGTTAACATTTAGAATGGAGTGTGTTTGAATCGACTAGAGTTGCAACTGATGATTATTTTTATTAGTGAATACTCTGCCAAGAATTTTTTAGATTAATTAATGACTTAACACTCATCACTGTTTCAGAGAGCCCAAATGACGTCTTCAAATGTATTCTTTTGTCCTACCAAAGGGCCAAAACCCAATGACTCTCAGCTTACTTCCATGTAACACATGACAAAGACAAAGAGAAAATCCTTGCATTTAAGAAGTTGGGACCAGCAAATGTTTGACATTCTCCACCTCTATCTTTCCTTCTGGCTGTCCACAAAGATAACCACAAACTCAACAGTGACCATTTCTTTTTTCAACCCGCATAATCTGTCTCTCACTTGACCCTCTATGTCTTTGACCATCAGTCTTCCTCTAACACACATGCTCTCTCTCTCAGTCTATTGCATTTGCGTGTGCACACACAGTATTCCACTCCAATTTAGGGCTTCTTACCATTAACATGTGTTTTGTCCGTCCCTGCAGGCTCTGCTCTGCTACACTAGTTGATTTACAGCTCTTATCAAATACATATTGCCAAGCGAGTGAGACGTGCAACCTTTCATTTGCACGCCGCCGCCCTGCAAATTCGACACGCTACATTAACAAGAAAAATGACTGCTGCTATGCATGCCAAGAGCTTGTGTGTGTGTGTGTGTGTGTGTGTGTGCGTTTGTGTTTGACAGAGAGAGAGAGGAGAGTGAGACAGAAAGATGAATAAAAACTGCCACGGAAGGGAATACTGTACAGTACGTGTGTAAGTTTAAGCTCTACCATCTATGGGTGAGAGACCAGGGGAGAGTATGAAAGTTTGAAGGTGTGTAATTTATGGCTGCCACCAGTGTGTGTGTGTGTGTATGTGTGTGTGTGTGTGTGTGTGTGTGTGTGTGTGTGTGTGTGTGTGTGTGTGTGTGTGTGTGCGTGTTCAGCAGAGATGGGTTTGTGAATGAAACAGTGGGGTCAAAATGGCTGCATCAGTGTGTCCTCGGTGCCCACCAAGGGCCAGTGGGGTCTAGAAGAAATGTTACGTGTATGTGTTCGCATTGGTGCCAACTAGGGTTAAACATTGGAAGGGCAGGAAATGTAGGTAATGTGAGAGGATGTCGGGGTGTGATGACCCTCTCTGCATGCTCCATAAAAGTTTTTTTGCAGGTCAGCAAAGCAAAATAATAGCCACTGAAGAAATAAAGGTTGCATTAGTTTGATAGCTGTAAAAAGGTAGACAATGAATCGGTTGTTGAACTGCCTATACTTGCTAACCATCCAAAAGTGCTATGATTAGTTTGTAAATCATTCATTTATTTGCATGAAAATGATCCAGCTGCTCTTAACATTCTCTCTTAGATAGTCCCTAAACAAATACGTCATTAACCTTTCCATTACCACTGTGGGTTGTCCCAGTAGAGAGAAGCAGGCGTGGGTGAAAACAATTTTATAATTGGGATCCTTTGACCAAGCATGTAAAGTAGGTGAGGCCTATCTTTGTTTTCCTACAGGAATAATATTTGCAATTTGGTTTAAGAACTAACTGGTCTACACAGTCTTATTATCTTTTTTATCTTCTCTCAATATTCAATTCCTTTTACAATTTGTAAACATTAAAACAGCATTTGAGCTTTAATTTTTTGACATTATTCAATAGATTGTGGTGAATTGGCTTTTATTAACCCAATCTTTCTGCTTGATCCTGTGACCTATTCTTTTATCTGAGGTGACTGAAGCAGCATTCAGGTTAAACACATTGCACAGGAAGCACACCAGCAGTGATCTCTACTGTCAGAGGAAAGTGTTGCTTTCCTCAGCTCAGTTCTGTTTGGGAGTCATTACTGGATCTTACAAACTTTCCCCGTTGCAAGCCTTGCAGCTCTGCAAAAACGAAAGCACTGACTGTAAATATACCAGACACTGTGAGATTCTTGTGAGTCCATTAGGAAGCTGGCTTATCCCAGTCTGCCTATCTATCCTGTTTAAATTGATGAATGACCAGTCAGGGAGTTTATTGCAATGCAGTAGCTTTGTATACAAGTGTTCACACACAACATTTTTGTGATTACTACTGTTGTGAGGACCTTTAGTGTCCATATGAACTCCCTTTACTCTAGTTTAAACTTTACCCCATCAATACTACTTAACTTAACTAGTATCCACCTCTGCAACACGTAGTTTATGCTTAGAGGTGACATGAATCAGTGGAGCAAAAGGAGGGATGACGTGAAACAAACGATTCTGACTGGTTCAGGCCCAGGGATGAGACTTAAAGCGCCTCTAAAGCTAATTCTCATCCAAGTCCTAATTAATCCTTAAGGAAGTGTGCAGTGTGCGTGTGTGGATGTGTGTTTGTGTCTTTCCATTTGTATAATATTAAAGGAACCAAAATCACTGTTGTTCAGTCATCAACCTTGTTTTAAAGCATTAATTTAGGAGTGTTTGTGACGATGATTATACATCAGTTTCGACTCAATTTTATTTGTTTCGCCTTGAAAAAAAACATTGAAGACGTATCCTTAAGCACAGCGGTGTCAAGATGTCATCACTAAATGCATGTTACAATGAATTATAAGTGTTAATGATGCACTATAATGGATTGTAGACATGGGCTTTGTAGAAAGTGTAACTGTTTTTTTGCTTTCAGATGTTTCATTCTGGAAAGTATTTGAAACCCATGGTAAAAATACTAACTTTGTAACTGTTGTATTTATCTGTATTGGAATTTTCACGGAAAATGATTCTCCCTTTTTATTGGGGGACCCCCACAGCCCCCTTAAAGGTGCAATATATAAAATGTTTAATTGAAAATGTTCAAAATTAAGTAACACTATCAACTGAATGGGAATAAATAGCAGATCGGACATTATGATTTCTGTGTACTGTGTTGCAGCTATGTCTACTGAAGTTAGCATGCTAACCAGCTAGCCATAGCCAGTCCCGGTCCAAAGCTCCCTTGCAATTAGTTTAAGAACCAACACTCACCTGGTCCTCGAGCTCTCAGTCTGAACCACCAGCCTCATGGGTAACTGATCTAAGTAATTAAGGGCAGCTACAGTTAGAAGCAGTTAGTGGTTACTCTGGTGATATGCTGCACCCTATCCTGTTTTGAGGATGAATGTAAACACACACAGAGGCACACAAACATGCTGACCAGTGTAATTCATGGCCCATTAATCTCTTTGTGACCTTACTGAGGTGTATGGTGATCTACAGCTCTCTATGTGCTTGGAGGCTAATAGATGATATCAGACTGCTACTACTACTCAGACACACACACACACACACACACACACACACACACACACACACACACACAGATAAAACATAATAAAACAAGAGCCTCTTAGCATGTTTATACATCATGATGTTCGGAGATGGTGGCATTATTCACTGCTTCACTGTTTACAAACGCATATTTTCCACATATATACATTCAGCAGATAGAGAGAGATGCTCATGCCTCACACTGAAATGCATTAGGTGTCAGTGGTGTGGCAACTAATGGCCTCATTACTTCTGCCATTCACAAGTAAATAAAGGACATGTACAGTACATTGTGAGAAATGCATGGCATCAGACTCTACTGTATACCTACACACGGAACATCGAAATTCAGGTACACACACACACAAACACATACTATTCATTTACTGTTTCTCTACAATTAAATCCACAGGGTCACATACATGGACACGCAAGTACATACACGCACAAATTCAGGAGAGAGGTCATATGCAAGGTGAGGTGCACAACTGTATTTGTTCTATATCAGACACACAACAACAAACACACACGCGAACACACACACCTACCTCAGCTTCAGGTACACGCGCCTGTTTGTCCAATCCTGCTGAGCCGTCCGCCCCACCTCCCCCATTAAGCGACCAGCAAAGTCTGGCTTGATTTATGACCATGCGTTTGTGTGTATGTGTGTTTATATAAGACTATACTAATAAGATATGTGAGTACAGTATATGTGCATGTGTGCGCGAGCAAATTGATTTGACTGTGTTAATGTGTGTGTGTGTGAGTAGGTGTGTGTAGGTGTGTGATGTATGATATGTCCAGACAGACTCAGAGCCCTGAAAGGCTCCTCATCCATTCAAGTCTTCTTTTTTTAATGACAACTGGAGATTCGGCAGGCTGGGAAAGAGAAAGACATCAATTGAGTCACAGTTTCCTTGAAATAGGAAATATAGAAAATATTTACAGCTTCATCGGCATTGTTTCATGAACTAATAAAAAAAAGCTTTTATATGAATTCACAAAACCTCAATGCCGCTGCCACTCATATAGTCACACAGAAGCTCACCTGACATCATGTTGATCAGGATTTAACCATTTCATTTTATTGATATCCAAGTTTTGCAATGCGTATAAAATACTATAAAACGTATTCTTGAGTAAGGGCAACCGCAACAAGCATTCTGTGCATTTGAAAGTTGTCCTGTTTTGCAGAGCATGCTTTTAGTTGGGTAGCGGAAAACCAGCAAAAAGAACATGGGAATTTTGTGCGGGACAACACGGTCAAGCAGTTAAGCCAAAACTGCAAGTACCTTCAATGAATTGGAAGTAGTAAAGAACCAACAGTGCTCTGCCATTCTGCCTTGCGCCAGCACAAATGTTTGGCAATCCTCTCTGTGCTGCCAGTTTGTCGAGGAACTGGACTTTAGGGACTGGGCAGTGAGCTGCACCAGCATGATGCCATGTGGTTGGGAGACATTCCGAACATTTAATCCCCACAAAGTTTTGCCATCGTGTCCGAAAAAAAGCTTGTAAGTATTTGAATATCCAGCTGTCATGAGGCCATCATGATCAAGCGTGGTGAGCTTTTTCATTGCCTGTTTATGTTAGAAAATGCTTAGCGGGTGTGTTCACAGTTACGATTGAATGGTAGGATATAGAAAATGTACCCAAGGTTGTGAAGGGATTTCCTTTAGTGAGCAGTATGTAGACAGACACTGGCTCTGGGTGTCTAAGAGCATGTTCTCCCTTTTGGCACTTTTGGCCAGGGCAAGTCAAGCCATGCTGCACCAATTTGCATTTCCATTACCAGTCTTACATGCCAAGTTGAGCCGCGCCACACCTCGGATGAACCCTCTCTGGTACCCTCGGAATGCCCCCTCAAAATGAGGGGACGTCTCGTGACTGCAGCCAACCTGTGGTGAACCCTTCGTGGTGAGACAGCTTCTGTTCTGACTATATCGAAGACACTGAATACACCATCCATGGTGATGCTTCAATGGATTGGACTTGGTTTAATATGTCCCATAGATGCTTTATTGAATTGGGATTTGCAGAACATGAAGGCCAGGATGATGCCTCGAGCTTTGTGTCACAATCCTCTGGCCATTGCTCAGCAGTTTTTTTGCCTCTCCGATGCCAGTGGGTGTGCTCAGTCTGCAACGGTGTTTGGGTGAGTGGTGCATGTCAGTTGGCGTCCACGTGAGTTCCAGGGCGCAAGGTTTTTACCAGCAGAACAGTGAACTGAATCTAGATGACCGATGTTATAGATAGACAGCATAGACCTTTCTGCAAAAGAGCAGAAAGGATAAGGACTTCAGACAAGAAAGTGAAAAACAGCCATGTAACATTTAGACACACAAGTTTACATCTTCTCTTCTCTTGACTTTGGAGCACATTCTTGAGTGGTTTATGACTACATAGCACATTTTGTTAGAATGTAACTTCTCACATTAGCACTAGAACATTATATTAATTCATTTGATTTCAGAGTTTTAAGATGCGTGATGTGCATCATTTTGTATATATTGTAGTATGTTTTATTGGCAATTTGTCTGAGGGGACTTACAATCATAGCTTGTGCCCAGCTACAGCAAACACAGCACCCAGTCTTTTACACCCTGAATGCTAAATGCAGAGAAATAAAAGTGTGACAACGTGTTGACCTGTGATACAGTATCTTTTGAAGCCATCCTGCCTCCCTCACTCCAGCCTTTCTTTCCCCTTTTTTCTCACCATCCATCTCCTCCACCCTTCCTTGCGTCTCTCCACCTCCCTTCTCACCTCCGACCACCCAGCCTCAGCGGGATGTATGAAGACTTTAATACACACCTCACTGCGGTCTTGTTTGTCATCTTCTTCAGAAGGCCTTGCTGTTGAGAATATGCAGGCACGTATACGTGTTTTCACACCTGCATGTCTGTGCGTCTCTTTCTTCAATTCCACTTCTTGTCAGTGTGTGTGTTTCTGCCTAAGAGTTGGCAATGTCTCGGTGAGTGTGTGTGTGTGCTAGAAGTGTATATGTTGTGAATTTGTGCTGCAGGTGCATTGTGTTCGTGTGTGTGCTAACTTGCGTGCATGCATGTCACCCCGTGTCCCTATTTGCGTATGTGTGTGTGTGTGTGTGTGTGTGTGTTCGTACCTCTATCTCTCTGGTGGTCCAACAAACAGCTGATACAAATTACATCCCATCATCAGCCATCTATCTGTGTGTGTGTGCGGTGTGTGTGTATGGGTATGCCATCACTACATGACCATTCTCGGTGAAAATTACTTTTCTTCGCCATGCCTGACGTTTCTCCACACTTGTTTTTTTTTTTTTTTCTCTCATCCTCAGGATTGCTCGGTGCCTCGATACTGTAAGACTTATTTACATTCACAGCTAGGCTCAATCCCCCGGGGAGTCCCACTGGCGTCCAGCGTGTTGCCTTGACAGAGACAAGCAATGCTTTGTGTGGCGGACCTATCCCGGCTCTCACAAGTTTTACCTCAGTTTGTCTCCTCTCTTACTAGGTCTCAATCCCCTTTTCCCTGTTTGCTGAGTAACGGAGACATTACATCAACCCTACACTTGTTAATATCTCAGCTGGTTTAGTTATTTACTCCACTGTTGCTTTGTCTTTTTATTATGATGAACAAAGAGAGAAAAGATGTACAAAGAATTTGTCCTGCTAAGAAGTGTGTCCTCTGTAGCCACAGCCCGATATAGCTTATGCTTCCGTGTAATAGACCCGACCCAGTTGTCAGGATAAAATGGCTGCTAACGTCTTTGCAAAACAATGATACTTTTCCATAAAACATGTCACGTCATGTTCACATTGCATATTTATACCTGAGTAACCTGATTGACCTGAAACTACCGGATATTTTTGAGAAAGGACTATAGCGTTTCAACATTTGTAAAGGTTACACATCTGAATGTTTTTAAGGAACCCTTGGGAGAATATCCAACCATGCTTGTGGCAACCAACTCAAATATTTTAAGCCAAAACATGATTTTATTCTAACCCTTACCAAGTGTTTTTTTAATCTAAACCTAACCACTCCATTAGTACAGCATTGTAACAACATACACAGAACATTGAATTGAAAGATAGAAAGTTGCAGCATGAAGAAAAAAGTTGCTCCACTGTTATGAAATTTCAACAATTTTAAAATAGGCTCAAAAGTTGTATTTGGGGGACAATGTAAATGTAGTTTCTTTCCCTCAGCTAGCATACATGCAAGCACTGTCATCTATGATCTTTGAGTTGGACAACAACTCGATAATGATTTTTTACTTTTTACTCATCAGTAAGATTCTTAAATGTTTGTTTGTGGTTGATTTTTTGATAACAAACAAGTTGTAAAACTTACACAAGCATATCAAGTCAAAAAAAAAAGGCTTCTAACATCTTCTAAATTCTCACTCAATCTTGTTGTGAATTCACTGTTTTCTAGACGTCAGCAAATACCTCGGTGAGATAAAGAGTGACAGCAACAGCAGAGCAGAAAAGACTTCAGACGAGAAAGTCAGACGGAGTGATGTAACATTTAGACAGGCAACTTCACATAATCTCCTGGGAAGAGTAACATTTGGACTTTGATGCACAGCCTTGAAGGATTTATGACTAGACAGCATCCTTTTGTTTTGCTTTGTATCAGCTCCCCAAAGTAAATTAGTTAGCACAAACAAGAGATTTACAGTTGTAACAGGAGCTATAAGGTTGGGGGCCAATGATCTCAGACTCACCTAACTAGTCCTGTCAAATCAGGAGCTGCAATTAAAGCACACATCATTGAATACCACTGTGCTACCTTAAAGGCTGGACAGCAACTGCAATTAACTGTCATTACGAATGTTCCGCTTATTGGTACATGGTAATTATAAATTGCTTTTCAGCAGATTTGTTTCATTTGTCTACTTTTGAAACGTAAGCAATCAGATTATCATCAGATACTCATTTTATTACCAGCTGTGTGTAGGTCTGATATTCTTATGTCATCTTGGAATTTCCTTTGTTCTTCATCTGCTTCCACTTTCCTCTTCCAGGAAGTGCAGGACCCAGAAACACCAATGACAGTAAAATTATGGCTCAGTAATTGCAGTGGTGCTGGGTCTGGTCCTGTGATACCATCCGTCTCCAGGCAGCCAAACTACTTTTCAGGAAGCAACCACCGGAACTGATTTACCTTCGAATTTATTGGAGGCACCACTTTCTACTTCCTCCAACTCATCATTTTGTGCACTTTTTCTTCCATTTCATCACCTTATTTGGGGGTTCTCATTTTATTCAATCTGGATTCAGTGTTACCGTCTTCCGCTGTTTGTCCTCATCACTCGTTGTTTAACATTTTGATTTTCAGATTGTAGTTTACCTATTGAATAAGCGGTAAAATTAGTTTATAGCGCTATTAAAGTTGCGGAGACTGACCCTCTCTTTAACTAATTAAGCTGTAGATAAGCCACATCAATTCTATGTATAAAAATCATTCCGGTGTGTTTAAGTTGAGGTTGAGGATTGTGTTTGTGTGGAGAGTTAAGTAAAACTTAGTGAACACAGAATGGAGTGGATGGAGTTGACACAGGAAAAGGAATGTGTTCTTATCAGCATGTGTGGGATATTTGTGGCTGATGCAGGCTTTAGAATAAAACAGTCGGGTGGTGTTTGAGATTGTATTTCTGTTGTGTTATTGGTTACGTTTCAGGCTCCTCCTTTGGAGACGCTGATGGGAGGTTAGGTTCCATTTTAGGAGGCAGCCATGCTTAAAAAACGCTTGATGTTGTTTTTCTGCAGCTGAGGGGAAACATGCACAAAAGATGAAAAGTGTTTGAAAATGAAAAAAAAAATGAACGACAAAAGGTGGAAGTGGGCTGATTTGAAAAGAGAGGAGTGTCTCCTTTGTTGCTCTCTGCCTCTCTTATCCACCTGAGTGATTGTGGCTTGTCTGTGTTTTTCAATTGTGCAGAGAAGCACATCTCTTTCTTTACTTGCCGGTTCCCCCTCTCAGAATGCTTTCTTAAATCGACAGATCAAAGCGGGGACATCTAAAAGTTTTTTTGGGGCACAGATGAGTGATCAAAGAAATAATTTCTGGACAAAATCATTTCCTCCCCCCAAGTGAAAAGTCTGTTTCGGGTTCCCTGTCAAAGAAAGGGAAATTCTTTTGTATCACAGGCAGAGTACTGACGCTATTAACTGGGTAAGAGAGAAGAAGAAAAAAAGACAAAGAAAAAAACAGAGTTTCCTCTTTGAAAATAGTTTCCCTTCCTACATTGTGCTGAGCGATTGAACATATATCACCGGCTGTTTTTAAAACGTAATTTGTATCATTTTATATTGGTATTCTAATTTTCCTCTGTTATGGGCACCAGAACTTGCCAACAGCTTTGCTAAATAAAAGACTGCAGGACAGATGTCAAGCTGGACTTGTTACTGTCGAATAGTAAGTAACATTGGCTGGCAAGTGTTGTTGCACCTGCGCGATGTCTGGGCTATGTTTGAGCAACCTTGTCATCTCGCTAGTTTTTGATCATAAGGCAAGTCAGCTCATTTCAACAGGGGTTTAGCTGTTACAGCCAGTTATTGTCTCTAGTTCAGATAACATTATATACAATGCTTGTTCAAACAATGACTGTTGGCAGATAGTTGGTTGTGTTCGTAGCGAGCACCTAATGTTACATTGCATGTGAAGAAATTGCTACAAGAAGCCGGGATTTGTATGGGGCTTTTTTTAATACGATAATTAAATGGGTTAAATGAGCAGAAGACTGCTGTTTGTGTGTTGTATGAAAATGTAGGGCGGCTGTGGCTAAGGGATAAAGCCAGCATCTTGTTATCAATTTCTGCGTGTCCTTGAGCAAGATACTGATCACAGTGTGCAAGTCGGCACCTTGCATCAGTGTGTGTATAAATTACTGTAAGTTGGAAAAAAGTGTCTGTTAAATGTCCAAACCAGAAGTCAACGGTGAGTTCTTCTTACTATTGTAGTGAAGTGAAGTCACAAACATGAGGTAATCTAAGTTACATAGGTAGCATATTTACATCTGCAACGTAAATTGCAGAAGTTAGGCAGGGATTTGAATCCAAACCTAACCAAGTGCTTCTCTTGCTTAAACCCAACCCGACAAAGGTCTGGTCGCTACTGCATTGCAATGGATTGAAATTTTGGGAAGTGTTGTGTTGAATGTTTTCAATGGATGGCTTGGGTAATAATTACATTTTTTGGTTTTCTCTACATTTTGGTTCTCCCAACATGAGGGTTTGTTTCAAACCTGTATGATTGTGTGGTTGCTTGTGTCCTATAGTCTGCTTGGCTTCTTTTAGAGAGATTGCTGCATTTCCTTATCTCAGCTGTTAACTCGGTATACAGGTATGGCTGAAACCACAGGATTAAGACTGGTGTTGCTGCCAGAATGTCCCTTACAACCTTGAAGTACAAGCAGTCAACAGTTGTCCTACTCCAAGATTTGACAGTGCTAAATTGCAGGCAAACATGACACAGCCATCTGGTGAGAAATGGCCATAAATGGAAAGCATTGCGGCGCATGGTGCTGTGGCTGCAGGAAGTCAATTTTCTGTCTTCCCACCTCTACACAACCAACCAATATTACCAGCTAATAAAAAGGCCAGTGGAAAAGTAATGCGATTTTCCAGCAAGCTCAACAAGTTTGTTAATTAATACTTACCACCCACAGCCATAACCACATGCAATAATGATGTTCTCATACCAGGAGTAGATCATTTTTAACAAGGACACGCTGTCCGATTTACACCTTCCCGATTCTGTCAATCTAATTAAATCTGTTGTGCATTTCCAACTCCCATGAAGGTTTTTTTTTTTTTTTTTTTTCTTATGCAGATGACATTTTAATTTCACATGTAGACAGACAGTGATGTTGATAACGTTGGAAAAGCTAATTTTGTAGTTGTATGTAGTTTTGGTGAATGCCATCTAATTTCTGTGGGCTGTCTTTCTTTCCATTATGTGCCCTTTGTTCAACAGGAATATTTCTTGACTGGTATGTTGACGTCTGACCATGAAATATGTATTTTTTTTATGTATTTGCTGAAGCTTATATAACAATAGTTTTTTACGTTTATATGATTTCCCTTCTGATAGACTCTTTTTGAGGAATCCGATTGCCTTAAACGATTAAAGTTCATTAACTCAAATAATTGACTACAGCTCTAGTATAGGGTGACTTATTACCATACAAGTTAGTCATACCAATTTCATTCAAAGTGTTGAACCTATTATGAAGTACTTCACTTTCACATTGTAATATATCTATCGGAAATGCGTTCATGGAATTTTAATTACTTCAGTACTTCAATGGGTCATCCTTGCACTGGTGTTAGTTTTCACAATGTTAAGCAGTACTCGAGCTCCAAAAATGCATTTTTTCTGTCAGTCTTTTGTCCTGATGAATGGCTTCTTGTATTGCACCTGTTTCTAGCAAATCGAATCTGTTTGGACATTGAATTTCAAAAGAAGAATGATTTGTCAGTAATATATCAACCAGATCCGCCTTTTGGTAGACCATTCTTTGCAGAGAAAAAAGGCTCCTTGATTCCCTGCTTCCTTCTGTTTGGAATAATTTCAGTGTTCGACTTCACGGAGGACTGAGAGGCAGATTTTTCATTTACAAAGGTATAAAAAGAAAAAAAACCACAAGCAATACCACATCCAACAACAGCATAAAAAGACAACAAACACAGGTGTTTCAAGGCTTCACTGACAGGAAGGGTATGAGGGAAAAATGTGGTCATGTTTATCTATTAAAAGTGTCTTGGGGGGGAAACAGAAAATACTTTGGGTTTGAGTTTGACAAAGTTTGTGCTAAAAATAA
Source organism: Diplodus puntazzo (assembly GCA_963678695.2). Classification (NCBI taxonomy): domain Eukaryota; kingdom Metazoa; phylum Chordata; class Actinopteri; order Spariformes; family Sparidae; genus Diplodus; species Diplodus puntazzo. The sequence goes on along the minus strand of OZ023159.1, from coordinate 23,007,189 downwards.
CAAACACTCAGCTACTGCATGTAACAATGAACCTCTGCCAGCTTTTGCCAAGGTAATGAATGTGTGTGTGTGTGTGTGTTTTGATGGAGTGAATACTGAACACACTGTATTCATGTTGATTTCTGTGTGTCATTCCGGTTTCCGTGTGTGTGTGGGTGTGCGTGTGTATGTGTGTGTGTACAGTATATATGTGGGAGAGAGAAAAAGAGTGGGCATTGGATTTGTTGTTGACAAGGATGCAAATGTAATAAACCTCCTATTCACGTTGACAAATACAGTGTAATTTTCTTGACATTCGGCTGCTGGTTTCATTTCACACCAGGATACAGAAAAGTGGGAGACTTGACAGGCAAGATTTGCTTTCCCTTTATACATGTACCCTTAACAGTACACTGGATCATAATTCTGGTGCCCACCAGAGATTTAGAAAATCAAAATGAATTTTAGGGGCTAGTGACATCATTTAATGCTCAGTCTTGTAATACATTTATGATACGTTTTGAAATAGCAGCCACTTCAATTAGCAGTTCAGTTTTTATATCTTGGCCAGCCAGACTGAAGGCAGATGGAAATTTTAGGTGAATTGGTTCCCTAAAAAAATCTGTTTAAATACACCTAATTTGCATGATTGTTTGTTGATAGTTAATGCATCTATAAAGCAAGATGGGGGCGAAACATGCACGCAAAGCAAAGAAGAGACAGCATTCCAACATCTTTTGGTGAGACAAGCTAAACAATGATCTTTCCTTAACCCTAACAGTGTTGTCGTTACATAGAATGAAAACTGAACACAAAGAAACTTAAAGTTTCAACATACAGAAATGTGAAGTCTGAACTTGCTTCGCAGAAAGTCACACTGCCAGTATTTATTATGCTCTTTTCAGCAGTCTTTTAACTCTTACGGTGCAGCTGAATCAATATTTCCTGACTTTGATGACCACACACCTGCTTCCAAAACATCATTGGTACTGAAGTGCACACAATGTAATACAAAGCGCTATTCTGCCGATTATTAGATGGGGTGACGTTACCCTGTAACCAAGTGTTATATTTCCCTAAACTTACGGTACCATACTCTAAACGTTACTATAGAGCAGTCTCTATGAGCAGATATTGAGCAGGGAATTTTGACGATGACAGCATTTGGTATAAACTAACAATGTTTTACAACATTCTCCAACAATGACGCTGTTGGTCAAAGACAGTGGCCTTGATTAAATATTGAAAGACAAATCAGATGTGGAAAAAGAGCAACTATAACCAACGCCTTGTCCACACATGCATGGTTATTTTCGCCTGCAGGTGTCCGTCCAGGCGGGCATTTTAGCACCGTTTCAATAATAATCTCCATCCATTTCACGCCTGAAAACCCTCAAACTATGACGATTCACACAGACTTGTACAACATGTGTGTCTGAGTCATTTTTTCCAAGCCTGTCCAGACTTAAACCCTGTCAACAGGCAAAATGCCGAAACACATAAAAAAGGCTTTGTTTCAAGAGATACTCGTGTATGTGTGGACACCAAAGAGTGGTGTGTCCAATGCTTCTATTGCTCAACATACACCAGTACAGTATCTTATACAGTATCTTTCCACATGAAATGGGTTCATTTGTTGGTGCAGCAGGCAGAATAATAAAGAAAAGTTTGTTTTCTGTGCTGGCGTTTGTGATATTGCTGTTGCAGGTGGCCTTCTTCCCTCCAACGGCCTTCTCTGTATCTTTTTCCCCCCTCTGCGCTGCCTTTGTCTTCTCTTTCCATCCTTCTCTCTCATCTTCTGTCTCCTCTTTCCCTTTCCCCCCCAAACTCCCTTTTCTCTCTATTCTTTGCCCAGGTGAGTAATGTCATGTCAGAACAATGGCCTATTGTGTTTTATTGAGCTGCCCATGTCCGGCTCTCCATTTCTCTCCCTCTTCTCCCCTCCCCTTATTCAGTGTGCCTCAGTCTCAGTCGTTCTCCTTGCATTCTCTCCCTCTGGATGGATGGATAGTTGGATGGAAGGAATAATGAAAATGTAGAAGGAAAGTGGACGAGAGAGAAATCAAGGGTGGAAGATGAGAGAATGACGCATGTTTTTTTTTATTTATCAATGGGAAGACAGGATTATATGAGTGAGTTTTGGTAAAAAAGAGTTAAAAAAAAGAAGGCAGGGAGGGAGAGACAGTAAATAGAAAAAGAAATTAAGGGTAATGCATGATGGCAGTATTCATGGAGGGAAGGAGAGCAAGTGGGAGGGACAGAAAGTGAAAAGGTGGATGGGAAGAGTATAGGACGGAGGAACGGACAGAAGAGGATGAATCGAGGCAGGGACGGTGTTGTGAATAATGGCCGGTCAGTGTTAAGGCCTTAATCAATGCTTGATTAATATTAATTCGTTTAGCTCGGGCCGAGGGGGCGGAGCTAACCCAACACTTCCTTCTTAGATTGATTGGGGAGAGGGCACCAAGGGTGCGCTAACATTGCAGCACACACACATACGCTTTTCCCGCTATTTCTCACTCACTCACACACACACACACTTGCAAAATCACTCATGCAGCCTTTGTGCTGACATTGTGTGTGAACTCTGAAGACCTCAGCTTGTGAAGCATCCTGCATTTTAACCTCTCACGCACGCAGATGCGCACGTAGACAGAATCAAACCACGCTTACTTCAGTGTTCAAGTTGCTCTTATTTTACCTTTCTGGTTGCATAGTCAGTTAATTGCATACACAGACAAGCAAACTGGCTAAACATAGCGACCAGAAGCTTTGTGGAAAGAATGTGCCTGCCCGATTACTCGGCCTTTGGCACTGGTCACTGCTGAGTTCTTGAGAACCAATCATCCAGACTGCTTCAACCTCATCACTGATGACAGAGGGTTATCAAAAACTAGACTTTAGCCCAGCTCGTAGCTCATTAATTTACTGCATATTGAAAGTGTCGTTTGACCAAATTGCACTAAATTGGGTTAGGGCAAGGGTTATGGTTAGGTGTTAGGGTAAGAGTTAGGGAAAACCAGCCAAGTTTAAAGTAGATCGGATGAAAGTTTCTCGAGATATTAAAACCACGGAGGGAAAGACAGACAGATAGAGATCGTTTGCATTATTCTCAGACACAGCATAATGAAAACGGAATAAATGAGAAAGGCAAGAAGTTATAGGCGTAAACAAAAAAGGGGAGGGAATTAAATATAATACTAATCGCACACAAGTTGTTCTTTAAAAAATGTCATGCTGACCAAATTTCCCCTATCATTAAAGTAGGGTACACTTTGATTGCTGCAAATAGCTCAATTTTGAAGATTTTGTGTTTCCAAGCATTGACAGCATTTTCAAATATTACAAAATTGTATAATTTTTAAAATTGTAAACTACCCATTTCCTTTTCACCTTTGTTTCGCCTCTGTCTCTTCTCCTACTTTTACTTTTCATCCCTTGATTTTTCCGTCTCCTTCTATTTCCATCTGCCTTACTTAAGTCCAACTGTGACCTTGAAGAAAAAATGACGGACAAGCGTGCACATGCACAGACGCTCACACCCGGCTGACCTTGGTTTGCCGGTGGCAGGGGGCATTTGAAGATTTGGGCTTTTTACATCCTTGGAGCCCATTTATTGGGGACTGGCTGCACCTTTTTATAGCTTATAGGACTTAAAGCTGATACTGAGAGACAGAACAAACAGATACCGTAATAAGGTGGGGAGAAAGGGAAAGACGCGAGCAGACAGGCAGGCTGACGAAACATACCGATACCACAGTAATACAGGTGAATGTACAGACAGAGGGTCAAACTGAGAGCCTCCAGGCCTCATTTGAAGTCCTGTGCAGCTTTATATGAGCAAGATTGTATTAACGCTGCAGGTTTAGGGGTAAAATTTTCTTTGTAAAAAAAAAAGCCTTTGAGAGAATTTTGAATTGGGTGCTTCTTGCCTAAAGGTCTTCAGGCAAGAAGAAATAAATCATGACTGCCGACCAACAAAGACTGCTCAGCTGAAGAGATGGTGTTTTAAGTCGCACCCGCCAAGACTCTTTTGTAAAACATATATCACATTTTCAGCCTAAATCACAAAAACAAAAAAGAAAACATCCATTTTACTTAAGTTGACATGTAACAGGATTTGCCTAAATTGTCTAAATACGTTTCTGGTGTTTCTGTACGGTGGGAAGTCTGCTGTTTGAAACAAACCTGCAGGTAAAATAAAAGAGTGACGGAGCAGTCAGCTGTTCTGACCGCTGCTGATTCCGGATATGCCGCCCTCATTATATGTTCAAAATATAACTCGGCAGTAAAATAAACACCTTCCGTTCATCAAACCTCTGACAGTGATCAGTTTGTCCTCAGGTTTATTGACTAGAAAAGGGTGAAACTGAAACATACTTTTATCAAACTCAAATTACTCCTTCCCTTTTTAACTCAATCATGCTTACATATGAATTGCCTATTTATTGCTTTTATCTATCAATAAAGTAACCTGTTGAATTTAAATGTTGTCACTCACACTATTTTACTGCTCTATAAACATAGCATAAATTGTAAATGAATCTGTGAATTAGCTAGGTAGCCCTTTTACGTATGAAGCATCCATAGAAATAATATTATCCTCAAATTCACAAACAACTCTTAAAACAACAAATAATGCACTATAATTGAACAAAAGGACATATGAAAAGATTACATACCGACAATGCTTCATAAGGCATGAGATGTAGGCAGATGTCTTTAGATAGAAACAGGCGGCCAGACTAGCTTTTGACTGCATGTGCCTCCACTTCTTGATTGACTTGTGACAACATGTGACTTCCTGTGACCCACTTTCTGTCTCTCCTAAAGGGCTGCTGCTAACTAATGAAACAATGAATTTGATCACAAAACCTACAAACCAAAATACAATAGCAGAACACCGGAGGTGCCCCGGTCATTTAGCGACATTCAAGCTGGCGAGCTGGATATCCGCTTCTTGCCTTGACTGATCCGCCTCATTTGCCTCTTCTGTTAACCTTTCTCTCTCTCTCTCTCTCTCTCTCTATATATATATATATATATACAGTATATATATACATATTCTGGCGCTCAGATGGCAAGCTTCTCTATGTTATTAGAGAGAGATGTTGGTGTAATTGCCTGAGGTCTGTGGGCAAGTTGAGCTGCTTATATCTGCCCTTAATGGCTTTTTGTAGCTTTTTCTTTATATGAATGTTTTTCCTTAGGCTAAAGTAAATGTGAAATTTTGAAGAATGAAATTATACTTGCTGCGTTTTTTTTCTTTTTGGGTCTTACTCAGAAACATTACAATTTGTGTTTCCTGTCTTGTAATGTCTTTATGATATCCGAAAGCCCAGATTTAAAGGTTGCGCTTAACTGAACTTAGGACATTCTGCCACCAAATCTTTGTGTGATTTTTTGTCTGCTTCTGTAAAACGTCTGGATTTTATTTTCTATTTTCGTGTGTGTGTTAGTGTGTGTATTTTCCTGCCAGACTCTAGGTCCAGTGAGATGTATCTGTGGTACCATTTTCATCCCTGTCCCCACTATATGCAGAAGTCCATATTAAGTATGCTTCATGATCAGATTTGGCCAGTGAGTTCCCCCTGGACCAAAAATCTCCTTTTTCTAGAGCAACTTATAACGTAACCGGGTGAATGTCAGCCACATTAGCATTACTGTATCCCAACTGCTGTGCAGTCTCAAGCCATATATTGTCCCTGACCTCTTGAGGTAGTCGTTTCTGATGTTTGTCATACATGATGTGAGACCAGGTTTCACCCATTTGGACCGGGCATCAGCTGAAACAAAGGTTTTCATTGGTTCAGCATATATTTCCATAGTAGGAATGATTTTTTTTCCACCACATGAGTGTTCCGCAGCGGTGAGCATACAAACCCATAGAACCATATTTCATACATTTCTGTGCCATTTTGCCAGATGCAATTCTGTGCCTGGTGTGAAAAAGGCTTTTAGTCCAGTCTCTGGTTTTGTCCGTTACCATGGCTTTTCCTCCTTCTCGCCCTCCTTCACTCTCATGACATCTCCTTTCCGTGTTACCTCATTCCATTTTATCCTCTCTATTCAGTCCGTCTCCCTTTTTGTCTCTAGCTCCACCTCTCCTTTTTAGTATCTTCTTTATACAGCTCATCCTTTCTTCCCATTATAACCTCCTCCTCTCTGGTATTTGCTTTATCCTTCACATCTCAATCATCCCCCCCTCTCCCTCGCTCGGTCTCTCATGTCACATTACAAAATCACAAAATATTTGAAAAGAAAAAATAATCTGTTGTCCGTCATTGTTACTGGTCCCCCCAGGCGCAACATTTTTTTGCAGGATAAATTCAATATTTTCCATTTTATTTCTGGCTCCCATCACTTGGTCATCAAGTCAAAATTCATTGATGGCTAAGGAGTGCTCACGTGAGTGTGTGTTGCTGTGTGTGTGTTTGGGTTTCCTCGGCTGCAGGAAGCAAAACGGTGGAGGAACATGTCTGGTCCAATCAAGGCTGGTATTTCTCAGTGCACAGCCATTTTTTAGGCTAACTAATAGCAGCCTCTCAGCCCTATAAATCACCAGAACAGAGATAAAAATGAAACCATCACTAAGATGGAGAGGAGAATACCTCGCCGAGACATCATTTTAATACAGGTGTACTGTATGCATCTGTGCGGTGGAATGGGGAAAGTAAAAATATAGAGCTTGTATTCATTTGTATGTGTGTGTTCCAAATATGTGTATTTGAACCTGTGTGAACCTGTATGTGTGACTCTAAAGATGCACGGCTGAGCCCCGTTGTGAGACCATCTCTTATCTGTCTCGCTGCCACAAAGACGTGATCAGACTACATGCTTCTTTTATTTGAGCAGCACATGTTGGCTGTTCTTTCCCAGAAACAGCAGGTAGGCAATGTGACAAAATGTTACCAGTTGAGCTATAGAAATGGCTATGAATTTCACCAGATTTGTATTTGGGTGAAAGCTTGAAAGCTTGAAAGCCTGAAAACCAGGCTTTTTATTGCAAAGTTACATTTGCACATTATCAGTAGTTGCTTGTTAGCAGCTGGTTGATTTGAAAAGTTTGGTTGTAAAGTTTGCTCCACATATAAAATATGAGTGTTTGCAGGGTAGTCAGGCTGGAGGCAGAATAGATGTGTATGGATTAGGCTCTGTCAAGTCTCATAAACAATTGTAAGGGTGTTAATCACAAATTCCATTATGAAATGATAATACATTTATTCTTTGAAAAAAAAAAAGATACAGTATTTGCTAATATCACAATGACTGCAAAAAATATGCCCATTGATTTTATCCAATCCAGGGTCCAGAAATTTGAATTAAAAATAGTTTACAGTTGACCTGTTGTTTACTATGATGTGCCACAATTGTTTTTTTTAATCAGTTACCTTAAACAGCCCATGATGACAAATATTAACATGAACAACTGTCTTCATCTCCTTAGATTTACAAGGTTTAACCAGAGATGATCCTATTAAGCAAAATCTTTACCTAACTGCTAAATTTTTAACTACATTAACTATTTATTTGTCAGTTATAACTTAGTAATAACTCGGTTCACACAATTTATACATTTAAAGGTCCCATATTGTAGTGTTTTTCATCAATTTCACACAGCTGTCAGAGGTCCAACAACACTGTATTTGAAATGCATTGCCCCAAACCCATCCATGATCCTCAATTTCAGCTGTCTGAAAGTCGCTCTACTGAGAGCAGGCTGGTTCTGTGCCTGCACCTTTAAATGCTAATGAGCTCCATCTGTCAATGCCTGCCTTGTCCGCTACACGCCCCTCTCAGGGAGAGGATGCATGCGCTAATGTTTACGGTGTATGTATCGCTATGGCTCGCCGAGATGCTGCCGTTCAACCAAAGCAGTTTGACCCAGAATCAGACCCAGAAGGAGAGGCTCCTGAAGAAGTACAGACTCTGTGGCTGCAGCAGGACGTTTCAGAATGGTTAGTGTGTCTGAATATGTTACTTAGTTTATTTGTATGTGTTGTTACAGTTACTATCACATAGCTAATGCTAGCTCCTGCTAGAGCAATTTGCGTGACTGGCTCTGAGAGACGACACTGCTATCTTACCGCTGGACCCACCGAACTTCTTCTTGGGAATGAACGTGTTTTCGCGCAGACTAGGCCGGCCTATGAAAATCTCTCCTGTCATTACGTAACAACAGGAGCTGAATCTGAACAGCCTGTAGGAGCGCTGTTTTACCAGAGGGTGAGCTGCAGAGACCATGCAGGACTTGTTTGCTTTTCTCATTCTGGGAGTTGGCAGGCTCAGAGAGGACTACTTTGTATATGTAGAGACCAGAGAGAACGTGTTTTTCATAATATGGGACCTTTAAGTACAAATGCAGTATGGTCTTGCGCGTCACAGCTATCCACTACACCTCGGGAGATCCATATCAAAATGAGAAATTTCACGTTCAAGTTTCAAGTTTTTAGGCTGGGCAAATGTTCACAATTCCACATGTTGTTTTTAGTGGATAATGTCAAAGTAAAAGACTTACAGTCCTTTCTCGACAACAGTCAACATGTCCTTCTTTGTTCGGCAGATCACTTTTTGTGTTAGTGAGGTGTTTACATCATTCTAGCATCTCAGAGGTATTTGTGCATGAACATAAGTATGTATGTTTTACCGACAACATGTTATTTTATTTTCTTCCTCTCGTGACTTGGCATTAGTGCTGTAGCCTATGTCACTGTCTTAACTAGCGGCTGAGTGTCCTTTTAAAATACCCGGAAGAGAGCGAGGACAGACCCGTGTTTTCAGTGGTTTTCTTGGAAATAAATAATAAAACGAAAACTTTGCTGACTATACATTATCTCATTTAGTCAATGACACTTTCCACAAAAAAATAAATCCAATGAACAGCAGATAGTAAGAATGTCAGAACCAAAAGAATCAATGAAGATATTTTTCGTTATCAGTGTTTGCATTTCCAAAACATTACCACGAAAAGGCAAAAGAATACGATCCCACTCTGTGGTCCCACAGCTCTGCAGCATCACGCATGAGACACTGAACAGTTGCATCTCTCCTCCAATGGCAGCTTCTTGAACATGGTGTCTGTGACAGATGCTTCATGTAAGACCTGCTGCATGTCCGCACATCGCTGTTCAAGCTCTGCGGCCATCATCTGCTTCGACTCTGTTACTAAAGTGGAGTGCTCCTCTGAGACACTGCAGTGCTCCAACAATTTAGCTTTAAGTGGCGCAATGATGGACACAGTGAGCTACTCTTCCTCACACATGATGATGGTTGAACCTAACACTGGTCCAAGAGTCTTCAGCTGCACAGACATCGTTTGCACCGTTATTGAGTTTTCTGTCCACACTCAACCGGTTGAATGATCTGTGTCAGCGTGTGCTCCGTGGCATTTTGGTTTCAGTTCCGGATTTCCAAGGAACTTCTGCTTCTCTTTGAGAACTGGAGTTACAACCGTGCTTTGGAAAAAAAAACAACACGCCCATGCCATTTGTTCCAAAAGACACGATGCATGTCGGAAACATTTGTTGTGGAGTAAAAAATGTTCCTCTTGACTACGGACGCGCTGCCGGTGTTTTCTGTAACAATACAACTACATTGTTGTGTGAAATCCACCTCCACACACACAGAACGTGCCTGAAGAACATTTTTCATCTGTGAGCTGGTATGACGACTGGTCACAGTTACATAGGCTTGTGTTGTATATGACAGCCATCTATCCGTAGTGGAAGCAACTCTCAATCATTGACACATGTTTCATCGTTGCTTCGTGAATAATGAGAAAGATGACCACCTCAGTGCATTTCTTTATGTTGTGACAGACGTCACTGTCACTGCTGTACTACAGAGGAAAACATGCATATATAGTCAACACAAACACAAATGCTAATCAGAATACGCAGTAGTTTTGTGGTTGTGGCCTGATGAGCCTTTCCGATCTCCCTCAAAGCGTTTTACTTTAAATAGTATTTCTGCTTCCACTTGCTTTTTCTTAGATCTTCTACCTTTCAAGTGTTACCATCAGTCAAGTCAACATTATGGTGGTGTTATGAATGTTATTGCAAACGTTTTTGAGAACAACACCGCTGCTGTCCCAAATACAGGCTGCTCTCCCAGAGTGCAAGATTTCATTCAGGTGAAGTTTTGCAGACAGTTTAATACTCTGAGGCAGATAAGAAACTGTGATTTGTGAGGAGAGGTAGTCTGTCCCTCAAGCCCTCCATCCCCCACATAAATAATCTTCTCTGATTATTAGATTGAGTTAAAATCCCCAGGTATTCAGCAGGGAATTTTGCACTGATGCATAAGTTTGCCATTCTCAGCATTCCCCTTTTTGGACAACTATTAAGAGAAATGTATTTAATTTAGCAGGTTGAATATTAATTTACTAACTTGTCATAGGCAGGACAAAGTATTTCCATGTGGTGATCATCATCAAGTGTTCAATAATAATAAAATCAATAATGATAAATTTCAAGCGTCCTTTCTGCTCGATGGTGCCCCACCACATATAGCTGGCGCCCTGTTAATTTTTAACATCCTGAGTCTGCCACTGCCTGAGGGTAGAATCTCATGAGCAGAGATGGAAGATTTAAAATTTTTAATACATTTTGCTGGGTTCAAACCGGAAAATATGTTTCCTGCTCTGCACCCTACATAGTTTCTCCTAATACAGCAAGTCTCCACATAGAACGTTTTTTTGAGTGAATCTGGTGGCTTTCTGCACTTTCTTCTTTCTCCAAAGAAGCAGCCTATATAAGTTACTGTTTAGTAAAGTTGACATGTTTACCGTCAATAAAATGTTGTCTTCTTTCATAAATTCAGTGTAAATGAAGTGAAATCAGTTTAACCGTGTGTTCAAACAGCTGCTGGGAGGTAAGACAAACTTCAGATACGGAAGCAGACAGGCTTTCACAGCGATGCTGCCACGGACTGACACCTTTTAAAGGGGAGCTAAACTAATTATTATAACTTCCAATGTATTGCCTTCAAAGCCAAATTTACAAGAAGGAACAAATTTAGAATTTACTACAGCCGTTTCACAAAGTTTGTTAAGCTTATCCTCATCATGCGACAACTCTATATTGTTATTGTACTAGTGACTTCACTTCATTATTTTGGTCATGTCTGTGACTTTCAAACACACACACACACACACACACACACACACACACACACACAAACACACACACATTTATTGTAATTCAGAGAAAAAATGGTTTGTCGTCCCTCTGGAAAACATATTTATTTTAGCCTATTTGATTATGAATGTAAAAAAACCACTCATAACTCATTGAGAATTTCATCATTTGAGATGAAAAGTAATGGTTGTAACGTAACTTGAACCCTGCCTAGTAATTATCTAAAAGCGGTAAAATGAGTAAGTTACTTAAATCAGGCCTATAAGAAAGTATATGCACATCACATTCAGTTGGTGTCGATCTCCACTGGCACACAATAGGGTTGTCAGGGGAATAAAGATAAAAGGTGAGAAAAAATCATAATAAGCTTGGTAATGTGATTAAAGTGTGCTTTTATTGAAACCACGGGGATTGTGTGTGTGGTTAAATGAGCTTTCATTGCTTACGAGGGACTGTCAAGGCTGTAGCAATAAATATGTTTATTAACTGGATACCTCTGAAGCTCATATAGCCTCAATATAGCACCACACAAGGAGACATCAACAACACACACACACACACACACACACACACACAGTATTTAACAGTGCTACAAGATCAAGAGCATTACAGAAATACGTACACTACACCATAGTCTACTACCTACACCTAACCTCACACCTTCGTCTTACCTCAACTAGAAACTCTCTTGAGGAAGTGATGCTGGGAAAATGTTCTTACTTGAGAGGATTTTCTTCATCTCTCTCTCTCCCAGCGGAACTCTCCAAAGCTGTTACACAAGGCAGGTGGTCTCAGATTTCATATCACTGTCGCCTGTTGTTATTTCATAGAGGCTGTCAAAGGGATTGACTTTATGACTGCCAACCGTACCAGACTCCCCACAACAGCGACATGTAGCGACAATTATCAAAATCGCAAATTAACAAAGGATTGTGTCATATGGTGGGTAATTATGAACCACAAAGACATTGGACTGTTAAACCAAGAGAGCGACAGAGATAGAGAGAGAAAGAAACAGAATCTCGTTGAAAAATAAAGTAGATTAATGAAACATGGAGACACATGAATAAACTAACAGACAGTAAAACAGAGAATGGTCGCGGAATTATCTACACCAAATTGTAATCGACAGCAGAGCCAAAATCCATTATCCGCTGCTGCAGCATTTTTTTCAGACAGAGCCGGCCTCTGATATAACAGTAAAACAGTCACATACAATTTTCATTAGGAGGGAGGGGGGTCTTTTATCTGGGTTTTGACTGATGATGAATGAAAAAATCTTTTTTTAAGGGATTTTCTGAAAGGTAAGTAAGAGAATCTGAAGTACATTGTGTTATTTTAATACTATGTGACAGGTATCTGGGCAAAAACCCTCCCAAAGAACCAGAAACTACAAGCTATAACACTAAGGTGCCTGTGTTTTGTTCACTTTGTTCTGTTTAATAATATCGTGTTTTCTCTTTTTCCTCCCTGACCCCTTCCTCCCATCTTCCTGCAGCCAAAAAAAAATAATAAAATCTCTCATTCACACATACACACAAAAGTTTTCCAATATTTCTTCAAGTGTAACAGTCAGTTATCTGAAGTTCTCCAGACAGATTACACGTCTATCAGACATCTCTCCATCTGAGAGCTATTTTACCAGTGAAACCCCCTCCAAAAGGGGCAGCCATTGATCTTTTCTTGTAACAACTTTGTCAAAATGGCACAGAGGCACAGAGGAACCAGCAAAGATCCAACATGTAAGTACTAATAGAAATATACAGATTAGGATTTTCTGTCCCCATAACAGCATTGAAAAGACTAAGAGGTGAAGTGATTAACATGGATCATCTCGTCACAATGTGATGTTCAGCTGGGAAAACTTTGGGTCCTGGCAATCATGTAGATGCCACTTGACATGCACCACCCACCCGAACACTGTTGCAGGCCAAGTACACCCTGTCAATGGCCCTCCCCAAACTGAGACTTTGAGCAGTGACGGTAGAGAGACAGCAACAGCATCTGCCAAACATTCCAACTTTGTCAACGCTTTTCTGGAGTAGACTGTTGAGCTACAAGGTTTGGAAGTGTCGAGATTGAATCCCTTGAACTATCACTGATGTGTCCTGACACACTGCAACGACTGCTCAGGAAAGTCCCAAATATTGTGACGCATACCCTTTTTCAACCAAAGCTAGTGCTGGTTCTGGGCTGGTGCTAGAGCTGGTTCAAAGTTGGTTCAACCGGTGAACCTTTTAAGAACTGGTTTACTTTCCCATTGACAGGAGAGCCTGCAGAGTCACATCATTCAGTCACTATATACGTATCCATTTCACAGCATTGCTTGGAACTATTATGGAACAGTAGAAGTGGTTTGTTTATTCTCCCAAGGAATAGTGATTAAAAGTAAGTTATTTGGCTGTCAAAATGCAAAGAACTGGATCCAGAGTAGGCAAAGAATTATCTGAACTGGTGTGGTCCAAAAGGGATAAAAGAGCTCAAGGTGTCAACATGGCCTCCAAATTCTCCAGATCTCAATCAGATCGAGCCTCAACTTGCCAGGACAAGCCCGATCCATGAATGCCCAATCTCACAACCCAAATAACTCAAAAGATCTGCACTCTGGTGCCAGGACATCCACAAAGGTCCTGTGTTCAAGCCTTAATAGGTTAGAGCCAAGTCTGATCCAAGGTGGGGGCCCCATGTTCCAGCCCATCCAAGGGATGCTCATTTAGATCTGAGGAATTTGGAGGCCAGGAATTCCCCTGAGTTTTTTTGTCACAATCCCATCCAGCAGTTTTTGGTGTGTGGGAATGTCATTGCCAGGAGAGGTTTTACATCGTTTGCAACACTGTTTATGTGGGTGCATGTCATGTGGCATTAACACGAATGCAGGACTAACTGTTTCCCAACAGATCGATGTTAATCACTTCCCCTGTTGGTGCTTTTAATGTTGTGGCTGTTTGTTGTAAATAATAAAATAACATTCTGGTGTAAATCCCAAAAGCGGCCCAAACATTAAATGTTGAATAATGTAGTTATTTGCAAGGGATGGACTTGAACATGTTTTGGCCCAGTCAAGGTTCTGGATGGTTATATGGTAATTAGTAAAAAGATTATACTTTAGTGTGTGATTGGATTGAAGGCGGAGTTAAATAAGCCCTCCGCCCAATAAAATTTCATCCATACTGAGGCCTGAAAAAGTAGGCGATGTCATAATTCACACAAACTCACAAACTGTAAACTATGTACCAGAGCGACGCTTCAGCTTGCAGTCTGTTAGAGTGAAGCTGTTAAGCTGGGCATACATTGTCTATGTTTTAATTGTTCCAATTAAAATTGTTGTAACTCAAAGTGCAGCTTTTAATCTGCTGGAGCCAGCTGCAAGAATGCAACAAAACAATAAAGGCATGCGGGCTTCAACTTAAGTTAAGAGCTGAAGAAGGAAGCAAAGTAAAAATGATTTACCAATTCATGACTAACTAAGAAAAGTGGAATGAGCTGACGAATGGATCACGGTTATTTGATGTCTGCAGAAAGATACGGAAGCGTTACCAGAGGACTGCGAGTGACTGGATAAAAAAAGTGATGACAGGGAAAAATGGCCCTCATAGCTGGACTTTCGGAATAGTTTCCAAACATCTCAAATTTATCCCAAATAAATATGACTTCATAACAAACTTGTGTCCTGGGTGGTATTTAAACAATTGTACAGAAAATGTGAAACACCTTAGAGAATGACACCATTTTTAGAACCTTTTGTTTCTATAATTACACACATAGAGCAGCTTATCAACGAGACATTTCACAGGTTGTTTTGCATTGCTGAGAATTCGACCCAGATTGTTTAAAACTGAACTCCATCATTTGCCAGAATCAGGCACCTGCGTCATGCAAATTGCAGCTGTAATTCTGCAAAATGAAGTGTTGTATTTGAACTTTGACAGAAAATGCTGCCAACTGTGACAAAAATTATTGCTGCAGTTAAAGTAAAGCACATGACAAGTTTTAAGCCATCAAGGCTTTTCACATACTCCGTGTGAATGAAGAGGACAAAATTATGTGTTTCTGATAGTTATCCCCCATGGAGCTGAACCTTTTTCAACAGAGAATGTTTGTTTTAGATCAAAAACATAATATGTAAGTTAACTTGGCTGCATTTCTCATATACCGTGGAAGGCAATCAATAGTGTAACATTTGCCTTCCCATCTTTTCACTATGAACTTTCATACATCCCTGTTGTTTCTATTTCATTCTGCTTATTGCCTCCGTCTCACTTTTATCTCTTTGGGGTTTTCATGAAGAAAGAGGGAATGAAATTATTTTCAGAAGACAAGTATTCTTGTCTCTACACACACACTCACACACACACAAAGAAATGCAGTAACCATTACGAAATGCTCACTTTTTCATTTTTCGGTTTTCATTAGTTGCTTTAACTAAACTTTGGCTCAATCCCAACAGGAACTTCTTCTGTTTTTTGTTATTTTTTTAAAAATACAATCCTTCCCTGCAAGTTGAGAGACAGTTAAATGCAGCAGCAGTAACTTTTTGGCTATGATCCAGGAAAAGTTACGAAACTTCTGGAAGTTATCTTTTTAATTTGTCCCAGCATTTCAGTCTTTGTAATTCTTAACAAATAAAAGGGGGGCGGTGGGAAACATGAGGCTAGGATTCCTCTCAGGAACCTTTTTTCCAATAGCAAACATTCAAGTCGGCCATCATCTCCATGGCAACGATTCTCGTCTTCGCTACAGCGATGGATAAACCTTTTATCTTTGATACGTGGGTCAAAAGAGGAACTATGGCATACCAGGAGAAGAAATTGAAATGAAAATAATGACAGGCTAGAGCTGTCTCAATAGAGGAAATTGGGGTTAATGAGAGTGCAGATTATTTCCATCTACTCCGAACGACACTGGTAAATGGTCTATTTACCCCGGAGAGCTTGGACATATAGGCCTGCACACACACACACACACACAAACACACACAAACAGACGTACTGCAGGGTCAGTAGATAATGAGGCCTTGTGCCAAAAATGTCTCTGAAAATTCATAACATGGCTGTGAGTGGTAAAAAAATGTGGATGACAATTAGGAGTACCCTCTTGCACATCGGCCTGTTGACATTTTTGTTGTGTAGCCACATAAGTGCATGTGCATGGAACAACTGTCTCCTGTGGAACACTGTTAATTAATGGGACACGGACAGGGCTTTTCTTCACGGCATGTTGGAAAAAACGACTGGCGACACAATGTGGAGCCTCTGAAAATATTTGCAGCACCCCAAATAGCTGTGACGTTGGGTTCAAGAAAACTTGGAACATTGTAGAAGTATCTGAAAGAATCAAACACATGATACATCATTTGCATAATTTATTCCTAGTGGCTAGTTTGGCACGTAGGACTTGGTTTAGCACAGCTGCTCTGTTGTTGAGAGTGGTGCTGGGTCAGGCATGTGTGAGATGCTATCTATCTATGTGTGCCATCATTCCAGTGCAAAATAGTCGTAAAATGGCAAAAGGCTAAACTGTCAGAAAGTGGAATACTGATGGGAATAAAAAGTTTCAACTTGAATATTTTCAATTTGGGTAAAATCTGTGTAAAAGTCGACAAAAGTTCCCACCACAAGGAGTCATGAGGTAGAGACTATGGTAAGTCAATCTGTCAGGAGAATCTGTTTGACGCACCTTCTATTCTTTTCATAAAATATTCATATTTAGCATCAGTGTATCAAGAAGTGTTTCACAAGACAAGGCAACACGATATATTTCCATATGTTTTTTTTTTGTCCCACCCCTAGTTTAAAGTAGAAATATTCATGAGGGATGATACACTAAAGTCTACTTTGTCCTTTTAAAACCTTATCATTTAATGGCGGATACCTTTTACCCTCCGGAAGGTAAACTTTCGGACACAATGTTAGCATTACTCCAAAATGTTTAAACGCTGGTTACCTGCACGGCAGCATGTAATTATAATTTGTCTCTGCCCCTCGAATGTTTGCCACATTTCCCCCCTCCCTTAAACTCAGCTGGAAATGTTAAAGGGTGTTAAATCTCTCTTGAAATGAGGCCAAAGACTGTCAGGGGTGTGTTCTGTGACTGGCAGGTGCCACTGAACAGTGTGGGCTGTTATTACCATTCGTCTGTTATGCAGACACTGTGACAGGGTGCCATCGCGGCTGACGGCGGGGAAGCACACGCATGCACGTCAGCCCGCGCACATGTGTGACTGTCACCTGGAACGAGTGTGCGTTATGAAAGGCTTCACTTCAGAGACCGGAGAATCCTCAGATCACTATAATGAAGCAACTCACACACACGCACGCACGCACACACACACACTCACGATCCAACATACGGTGAGAGCTGAGATGCGCGAATAAATACAGTGTACTAAATTCGTCATGCATGTATTGCCACAAATAATATCAGCTCGTGCACGCACAGATAATCAGGGATATAAGAGAGTATGTGTGTACATGCTCGAACAGGATGTTAAATTAGACACACGCCTTTTGAAAAGTTGCCGGGGCATATCATACATGCGTATTGATGTGAACATAAGTCACGATTTAAATTAGATTCCGAGCAGCCCTTTGAAATGGCATCCCAAAAGGAGGCTATTGATTTGCCAATCTGTATGCATGGCTTCTCCATAAGAGATGGGTTTCTAATGCAGACACAGCGCACATATACATGTTTATCTCAGAATATGGCACGACAGGCCAAGCACTCTACACCGCTATATGTTTCTTTACTGCTCATTATTTTGACGTTGAATTGTGTTTTTATTGAAGGATTTTTACAGACATACGGGATCAAAATAAAGTGCACAAGAAGTGCCCTGTGTTGCATCTTTAAGGGCCCTTAATCTATTATGTTTAAGGAAAAACTGCAAAAGGAATTTCTATTTGTGTCAGGTTTTGATAAATAGGAGTGTACGAAGTCAGTGTACATGTAGATTTCCATGCAAGTGGTTTGACTATGGTATCACAACTGTACAAAACCGGTAAAGCAAGACGATGACATATTAAAAGGGGTGCAAATATAAGCAAAAGCTGATTTAAGCAACAGCTATGTGATTTTTTCTAACATGATTAGCATGCTCTTCTTCATGGTCATCAATCCAAAATTGTGTTTTCCATCCGACCGCCCAGACTCCAGCTCGCAAAAATGAGATTCCAACCACTTGTTATTTGCATTTTCAAATGTCACCAGTAATGTCAGTGTTTCTCCATGATGCAACCAGCATTTTGAGGGGTTTAACCCAAAAATCATGGCTGCACCTTTTTAAAGTGTTGTTCATGCACGGTGAGGCAACAGATCTGATAAACTCTTTTTTTATTTACCAAACATCAGTTTGTATGAGCTATATTAATAAATATTGACGCTAATTGGGCATATTTTGAACTAAGCCGTGATGTGTTTTAAATTTTGTCTTTTTGATACAGGTCATGTAGCTAGAAAAATAACAGCTGTGTTGGTTTTTCTTTTGGCAAATTGAACCAAGCCCAGTCTGATGCTACGGGGGTTATCGAGCGCCTGTTTGACTGTTGATGGACGTGCATTATCGGTTTCAGTGTTTTAAGGAGTCTACCTGCAGTGTCGAGACACTTTGATGCTGTTTACTTTTTGAGATATACGGTTGTTTATTTGTTTTTTTTCTATTTCTATTTCTATTTTTTATGCTTGACTCCTGCAACTTATGTCAAATGTGATTTGATGCAAGGTAGATGGTAAGATGTAGAAGAGAAATAGTTCAGTTGATTTCAGCTGTTTCGTGTTTTTTATTTGTTTGTTTTTTATTCCCTCACTTAAAACACCTCTGCAAATATTTTTGGGATAATTCTGTAATTCTAGTTTCATTTCTCATGGTACACTTATGCATGCACACATACTGCATATTATGGAAAAATGAGGAGAAATGTCCATTTGTGTTCCATGGGTGTTGTTATGCAACACTGGCTTGGTCTAGACGCGGTCTTGTCCCGCCTCGTTCTTAGTCCTGTCTCAGTCTTGTCCTGCCTTGTTCTCGTTATTGATGCGGTCTTGGTCTTGTCTCTGTCTCGATAAAAGTTGGCCTTGGTCATAACTTAGTCTCACTTTAGTTGGTCTTTACTACAACACTGCTTATGATTTAAGACTTGTCTTTCCTTCATTAAGAACACTGTCTTGTGGCAACAGGCTTCGTGTTATGTAACTATTATCACACTTTGTCTTTTCAACTGTCAGAGTTTACTTCTGTGTAACTGGCTGAGATACTATCAACTTTTGTTTTACGAGGGACCTTAATTTAAT
The DNA here is from genome assembly GCA_963678695.2 of Diplodus puntazzo. NCBI lineage: Eukaryota > Metazoa > Chordata > Actinopteri > Spariformes > Sparidae > Diplodus > Diplodus puntazzo. Next base: position 22,987,783 of record OZ023159.1, on the reverse strand, counting down.
TTTACTTCAGACTCATCAAGGAAGATTTGTTTCCTGTAATGCCAAGTGCCATAACAGCAGGATTTTGTTTTTCCATGCGCTTCATGAGAGGGTGTGTGAAAAGTGATTTGTTTTTTTATGGGTTACCACTGTTTAGTGTGGGAATTTGTGGGTTGAAAAATACAACTTGTGAGGTATTCAGTTAAGATTCTGTAGAGAGTAAGAGACCAAATAAGTGAAATAAAAGTGAAATAAAGCTGACAAAAGACAGTCAGGAGAGGAAGGAGTTAAGTCAAATAGGAGACGGAAGGCAAACTGCTAATAAATGTATGGCCGGGCCTTCTCTGTTTAACTTCTTGGACGGTGTCATATTGTCGAAGTTGCTGAATTTGAATTGAGGTTGCTCTACAAGTTTATAGGCTGAGGGCTTCTGGACAATAGAAGAGAATGAATAGAGCCATATGGTTGAGAGTGTCAATATACATTGTAGAGGTAAATCTTGCTGTCGGAGAGGTTTGAAAAGTTGCGCAGCTGTTTTGTGTGAAGACGACATGAAACACTGAACTCACTGGAACTTGAATTTTCTGTTGCACTTTACTTGAAAATATGCTTTCTTAGAAAAAGATCAAACTATCAGAAAAGTGTTGGTTGTGATGTCTGTGCTGACACTAAGTTATTTGATCCGCACAAATAATGAAACATGTTAAATGATGTCCAGCTCTTCTCATTAATCTCTGGACAGGGCGTGGGCACCTGTAGATTTCTTTTCGATTCAACGCTGATCACCATGTGAGCTATTATCTGTGACACACCTTGAATGTAAACACGCTCCGTGGCTAAGAGAGATGTGTAGAGAAATGCAGAGTGACAGGAGATCACGTGTCTTCTGCATTCCAGGGAAAGGTCACAGACAGTCATACACTGACATTTATATTCACACTGTGTCCATTAATAATGACGATGACAACAAAATTACCATCAGTGACAATACAATCCGACATTGATTGTGTGTGTCTGTGTGTGCGGAGGAGCCTGGGGTGTGTTTGTTGTACGTTAGCGTGAGAGCAGGTGGTTTAATTAAAAAGTTGTTGGTATCACGCTGCTTTCCAGACTTGTTTGATTATAGGTGGAAGTTTGCTTCATAAACAGCACCACCCGAGCCACCGGTTGGGAGTTATTACTGAAGTGCAACAAAAACACTGAGCTTTGATTTCACACCAGCCACCATGGCACCACGGCCTCTCCCTCATCCGCTTGTGTTCCTCCCCATTCACCCAGCGCTAACTATCGCGCCTTTTCCGGAACTTTTTTCCTGCAGAGCGCTCAAAATCTGGTGCACTAGGGCATCATGTGATCAGTCGTATTATAACTTATTAATAGTGTGTCCAAGTCCTCTCCAGCTGAAATGATCTTTTAACTATGTTTTTAAAAAAATGTAAACTAGCAACCCAGTGTTTAACCCTCACCATTATGTCTCTTCCCATCTAGACTCTTGGCACAAATCGAAACAACAAATTCAAAATCACCAAAAGAAAATGGCAGCAGTTATATTTTCCCATTTTCAGACCAGAGCTGGTGACCAAGGTGACTCTATTTTCATGTCACACTGTTGACAGGAAAACAAATGGCTGTACCCAATATGCTTTTATTTATTTAGTTTCATGTAAAGCATCTGCTGAAGTTTCAAAATCAAGTTTTAATTTTATGATGAAATATTCAACTTCAATAAAATTATCCTACAGCAATGCTTCCAAACTGATGATTTCTTCGACACCTTTTACAGTGCGGTGGCACGAAGGTGATGATGATCGTGAGTAATTTGTTTTTTCTGATGCTTTTAGTTTGCTGCTAGTACGTCCAGTTAATACAGGTTCGTGCTTCCTTTTGTGTGCTGCAAACACAGAAGAACCACCAGTTTTTTAAACTGTAAAAATGTGTTTGTGTGGAAAGATATTCAATCCAAATATAGACTAAAGCAGAAAAGTTGGTGGGATAAAAATCTTTGTGAAGTTTTGACATTTTGGAAGTAATTACATCTACCTGTCCTTAAACAAATGTTTACTTCCAGTCTTTGAACTACTTTAAATCACACAAGTCTGAAACCCTCGTATGCAGCCACCACTTACATTTAGTTCTAACCCTAACCCTTCTCAGTAATACAAAAAAAATAAGGAAAGGAGTAGCCTCGTCTTTCTCTGCAACTGTGCAAAAGTACTGGTTTTTATAAAGAATAAACAGACATGGATTTGAATGTCATAGTTTTGAATGAGGCTTCAAAAGCTTCGAACCATTCGGTACAGCCCTAGAAAACAGACTGAGGAACAATGCTGTGCTGCAACATGAAGACGTAAAAACGTAAAGATCAATTCTTGTCACTCTCTTCTTAAGTTTGAGGAGGGATTCTTTTCTTTGAAAGTATTGGCATTTTAGACTAACCAATTGAAAATCTGTTCTCGAATGAAGCAGAAAGTAGTATATGTGTAAATGTCACTGGTGTAAAAGTTCAGTAAATTGCTTTAAGGGAGCACGGAGACGGCTTGAAATATGACATTTTTGTTTTAATACTGGTGCTATATGAACACTACCCTTCCATTCCTGACTGATGCTGGATATCAGCCTTTTGCCAAACCTTCTGGGCTTTTTTAAACTCTAATCCAACAGAAATATATGTGTGTTTTTGGTACTACTACAAGCATATCGCCATTTTGCTTTCAAGTAATTCAGCATGACATCACATTTGCTAAAAGCAGCTAATGTTTGAGCTCTTATATCTTTATTATGACATACATGACAATCCGTAAGCTGGCTTACAGAAACCCATGTAATGTGTCTCATTTACGCTTGTCACCATTCTTTGGCAATCCTTCTGGTGACTTTTTTTTTTTTTTTTTAACTCTAACTTGACCTTGAGCACTGACAAGCGAATTAGACGCCGAATTTGTGGACACATATATCTGTGCAGGAAAGGGAATCGGTGGAACTGTGCTGATTTGTCGCCGACATCCTATACGTCAGAGTCTTTAACCTTTTAGAAGCCAGTATCATCGATGCAGGCACTGTGGCACAGCTGTACCTGTTTCCAGCCAGACACGTGCTGGTTAGCATTCTCTGTCGTCAAAACGGGAGTGTTAGACAGGATATATTGAGTGTTATTATGACACAGGTTGCTTTGTACCTCTGTTTCAGCTTTGTTCATCACAGTGAATATTTAAATAATGTCCTTTCTGTCTGTCGTGACTGTGAGACATAAATCATTAATAAGGTTTGAAGAATACTGCTCCTGACTTTCTGTTATTCAACTTGGCTGAATAACAACAACATGGCAGTCATAAGTAGCAGTCTTACATATGTGCAATTATGGAAGATCTTGAGTGAACTTGTACCTGCAGAAGTGGATGAATTACCCCGGCACTTATATTTTAGCATCTGGACGATAATTTGTTTTTCTTTCTCTCGCTACCTATTGAAGCAGCTTGTTGTTTTGAAATGACTGACCTTTCTCTTAATAAGTGTTTTGTGTGTGTGTGTGTGAGGGAACAGAGTGTGACCTGTGCATGCCTGTTAAGAGCTATGTTTACATGTAAACCCTTTCTTGCTGAAGAAGAACATGAAGTAATAAAACATAACTTTAAAAAAAAATACCAACATAATTAATTATTTGTTACTAATCAGCCACCAAAGAAATGCAAATATTTGACTCTGACAGTGAGGAAGGAATGGTGAAAATAAGGATTTGTTGTAATTAGGAACAAGATGTGAATGAAAAAATATACAGCAAAGAAACACTCAACAACACAGAAATTAATATGAGTCTCTTTATGCATACTGCATCCTCAGCATCCGTCTACTGTCCATTACTGTTCAAGTGGCAATCTAGAAGATATTAATTTGAGGCAGCATGTCCCCTCAGTGTTGTCGTAAGGCAGCAGCTGCGTATTAGCTCACCACTATTAGCCGCCTTTGCTGAATCTCCAACTGTCTCACCCTGCAGAGGAAACTGTCTCCCATCACCACCAACATACATCCTCGTGTTAGGTTTAAAAGTGTCCTTGTCTCCGCGCCACGTGTCCGTAACTCAGCTTTGCTCAGCCTCATATGTATAAAATAACGTTGGCCGGCAAGCCAAGGTAGCTAAGCTAAGAAAACTGTGTATAAAACGTCATGATCTGAGAGAAACAGCTGCTCACAGGAAAAGAAACACTGCTGCCACAAATGTAAATGAATGCCTTGGGTTCGCCAAACTGAATTGGTTTATTTAGGGAATAATAAACGGGACGTGGAGACGTAATGTCAGTGTGCTGAGCAGCAACATGCTTCTTTTAATTTCCTCTCTGCACATATCAGAAACAACAACAACTCTTGCCCTACGGCAACTCTAAGGCCACTTAATTGCGCTCGCTGGTGGGAAGTGGTTTGAATAACAATGTTACGATGGTCAGGGATTAGTAGTCCATGGCTGTCAGCCATCAGCAATGGATGATGGCATTGTTCATTGGCCCAACCCTAGTACATACTTATTCACTGTCATACATTAGGCTAACCTATTCCAGTCACTATGATGCCAACCACCTATTTTCTCTGGCCTGCCGACCACTGCTGGTTTAATGCGTCAGTAAGTGTTCCTGGAAAGTCGCCACCGACACCCAGTGTACATCTTTGGTATCATTGTGTTACCTCATTTGGCAATAGATAGAGGCTAAACAGATATTTATTTACATGAAAATCTTATTTTTCTTCTTTTACTTCAAATGCAAAAATATAAATCTCTCTAAACAAGCAATAGAAGATAATTATGTCTTAATAATAAAAAAAGGACAAAGCAAATAGCGCAAAAAAGAAAGGTGAAGAAAAGCAAAATTATGTGCAGAAGAATGCAGGAAAGAATGAGTCATAGAAAATAAGGTGAACAGAACAACGCCAGGAAGTAGATTACAGCTATTATAGTGAGAGAGGTGAGCAGGAGGGGAAGTCAGTCTTCAGTGTTGAGTCGAGAGGACGAGGAGAGGAGAGGAGAGGAGAGGAGAGGGGGTGAGCGAGCAGCAGAAAAGTGCTGAGAACAAATGAGAAAAGGAGCGAGGGGGGGAAAAAATCACCAATATGAGAGAAGCAAGGAAAGAGCTGAAGAATGTCTTGTCAATGAAAAAGAGCAGAATCGAAATACAAATGGCAGGCAGGAATGGTGCCGTTGCAACGGAGACGCAGAAGGAGCAGACCAGTGCAGTATTAGCTCATTTGTTCTCTGAGGTCTGGGAAAAGAAGCAAAGCTGCATTTTGGAAGTTTGGCGGCATCAAGTGACAGTGAGAGAGAAAGTTTGGGGACTTGTTTGTGTTTAGCCAGAAAACATGTGATCTGAAAACAGAGCACAGCTTTGAGTACAGTATGGTCAGGAGTGCAAATAGTGACGTGCGATTCTACTGATTCCTTCACCAAGTAAAACCAATAGCGGTAAGATACTGACACATTTACACAAAGACTGCATTGTATTGTCATATGAAGTTACACACATGATTGCTTTTGTTGTCATATTCAATGTTAAGTCTATCTCAGTGGCACCTCGCATATTTACCTAGTAGTTGTTTGCATATGACTACGACAGGTGCAATAAGTAGTAGCTGTAGACCAAAACCTGGAGATGGCGTGGCTACCTTCACTCCGTTCCTGTTAATGATGAATTACACTTTTGCCCGAAAATGTCAATGTTTAGTATTAATCTTAGTATTGATATTTCTGTCTCAATACTAGCATATGCCCTCTTGAGGCGTTGAATGATCCTTTTGAATTTCCACCATAACTAGTGTGGTATTTTTTGAGAAAACACAAAAAACTTACATTTACACTATTTCCACAAATCTTGGATGAAGGATGGGTCTATGCCCTCTCACATCATGAGATAAAGCATTGTTCCAGTATTGTCTTTATGTTCTCAGGGATTAATACATGGACTTGATGAAAAAAATCTGGCATACTTCGGTGGTTAAGCAGTTATGAGTGGTTTAAAATTTAAATCAATAAAGGGCGAAGGAGTTTGAGAGGTTTGATTGAATTCAAGGGGACTACAGAGCCTTGGTGGAGGTAAGCGCTCTACTGACTGCCAATGTAGTCTGTGCATGTGAGAGCGTGCATACATTTATGTTAGTTGGATTTTCGGGCCTTCATGATGTCTTGTATAATATATGAATATGGGAAGCATGAAAATGCAATGTGTTTATGTGAGTTTTAGGTGAGTGTCGCTGGGAATTTATTAGTGTCTGAGCATCTTTGAAAAACTACACTGTTGTAGCTCTTGTGAAAGTCTTCCATTTATGCATGTGTGTGTGTGTGTGTGTTTGTGTGTGTGTGATTTAGGCCTACGACTTCATATGTGGGTTAATGTGGACAACAGCTCTCCACAGTGATGGGATATTGATGGGACATAAACATGATGTCCTCAGACTACAGTGCCCTGGAGGGCCATAGAACATGAGAAGGCCCTCACATTACAGCCCAGCAACAACAGCAGCAGTCATTTACCACATGCTTCCCTGCAGCCACTGACATGTGCAGCCTCAGGAAAAACATCTATGTGAACACAAACATAGACTGCATATATGAAACCTGCATCTATCTCGGATGTGTGCTATGAATTATTCCTCCGGTAAATACACAAAAGACAAAATAAGTTTATATCTATACCATCCATCATAACTTTGCGCCGTCTGTGGCTCCCTATACATGCAGCATGTATGCCCTATATTAAAGTACACTACATCCCACGCTCTCTGGTCTCTAGCAAACACTAATTACCTTGATAAGAGGGTTGAATGCAAGTAAACAGGAAACATATATTTTTAAATCTCGAGTGGCATTTTACAGTGAAAGAGTGCATGAGTCATGAAGTCAAAAGCATGCTTGAAATAAAACCAGAACCATTTGTGGTCATGGTTGTGCACATGTAGGTGAATTGTACAGTCAGTTTTGAGCCACTGTGCAGCTTTGTAGGCACTTCAGGGGTTAACCCTCCTATGAGTACTCAGTATGGATACAGTGTGTCTCATTATCAAGCGGTATATAATTACAGTATATATGCTGATACGGACAACCTGCAATCTAAGGCAATCTGTCATAATTGGTAGGTAGCGTTTGTGAAAACACGTTTACACAATAGCTGGAGTTATTCATCTTTCTGAGTTTTTCAGTTTTTCACACAGTGTTTTATTTCTTTGCCCTTTATGTTTAACCTGTTGCCTCATACTGTAGTATATTCCATGAAATCCTAAAACAGAAGAATAGCTCATATAATACAGGAGTATATATCTGTAAATTCTGTCAGTTCTCCCATCCAATTATTCCACTCTTCTACAAGATCTCAATATTTCAAGTCTTTGAATTATCCTTGGGTTGGAATACTGTGAAGCTGCTGACTGAATACATGTAAGCAGTCGAAGCGGTGTGTGATGTTCTTCCTTATCAGGATACCTTTGTCGATCTGCAAATTCTCACAGCTCCCGGGGCCCACGAGACCTCGGGGTCCTATTTGAAACCCATGGCTACATTTCAACAATACAGGCAGTCAATTACCATTCCCGTTTTACATTTTGCTGACACTATTAATCTGGCGTGATTTATGATAGCAATCAAATGCTACATTCACAGTGTAGGACGCTGTGCCTTAAATCCGCTCGTGCCACTTTCTGTTGGGACCTAGAAACACTGTGATTATTATTTAATCTTTCCAAGACCAGGTGCTGCATGTAGGATCTACTGATGTCCAAGTGTGTCTATGGGTGTTTTTTGGTAACTCCAACAGCGTTTAAACGTTGTTGCAGACCATTTTCAAGGTTTTCTGTGGTAGAATAATTGACTTGACATTGTTCATACCTTATCCTCCCTAGTCTCATACTTTAGTGTTATTAAAAATGATATTTAGATTTCATATCAGGTTTGATGCTTGTCAGAATATAACAGGTTGTGACATTATAATAAAGTGTTAATTAAATCAAAGTGAGAGAAAACCCTTCTGTTTTCATTGTGTTAAGGGTCATTATAACTGGTCACATTAATAATTAGCCTCAAATCTCATCCTGTTGCTTCCGTACAAAATCAACGCTAGCTCAACACAATACTAAATACTAATACACAATACTATAACACAACACAATTTACTTCCTGCTTCTTATCTCTCTATAAAAGCAAGAAATCTCTGTCCGTCTATCTGTCTGTGTGTGTGTGCCTCAAATATCTCTGCGGATCAGGATCAGACTGACCTGAGAGTTTCAACATGGCTGCTGCTTGGTTAAGTGGTGTGCAACTTCGCATTTGTTTGGACTGCAATGATACCGTGAATAAATTATTTCCTAAATGCTTTACAAATTCGGGAGCATTGTCCACCGGAGCCACCACAGTCACGTGCGCACCATCACTGCACACCGTAGCCATGTGCGCACCATAGCCAATCACTGCAGAGCTCAAGCCCACGACATACCTTAAGAAACAAGCGGATTTATACCTGTGGCAGCGCAAGCTGGACCGGGATTTTGCCGGCGATTCGGTCCCGTTCTGTTCTGTGCATCTAAACTGACTGTTGTGGATTAATGAGACTAAATGAGTCCGGACCGAGTCTGTTCGGGTCTGAGGAGATCCGGAGACGCGCGGACAACAAAGTGGAATCGGAATCTGTGGATGTTCGTGTGTAGCTAGCTGCTAGCTGCTAGCCAACCCACACGGCCCACCTCTCGAGTCGACGGACCGGACGCACTGGCATGTCCAAAACCGGACTTAGGGTAAATAATGTCCGCCACGCTTTTTCGCGAACATTGCCGTCACGTTTGCTTTGTGTCCGGTGCAGAAGAAACGGTAAAAACTGGCTTTTGTCACGAAAGTGTCCAAGCAGCAAGTTTGGTTGTTGAGGAACAGGAAGTTGTGGGAGGGACGTTGGCGGATGAGTGACAGGCAACGATGGTCGGTGTAGAGACAGCGATATTGAGAGTTGAGTGATTTGTGACATTTAGCGTGTTTGGAGTGTATAGTTAGTGTGTAATGTAGTGTTTGGTGTAGTATGTTTAGTGTGTAGTGGAGTCGGTTTTTTGTTTAATGAGTCAAAACAGAAGAAGCTGAATGTGGAGCAGGCAGTGCAGCTCTTCATTCAGCTGGAAGGAGCTCAGGCAGACCTGAGCATTGCCTGCATTTAAATGTAAATAGTTACACATAACTTTGTAAATTTTTAAAATGTATGTACATATTCAGCAAACAACAATTTATATTTGCATTATAAGTAATAAAAATGGTTTGTTAAACATATTTTGGTTTTCACAGTAAAAAATCTAACTTTTTCTACTCGGATTTTATGTTTTTTTTTTGTGATTTTAGGTCCATTGTGTTAATACAGTATATCAAAATGAAAAAAAAAACTGTACAGTCACACATGTGAGGTTGTGCTGAAAAAAAATGACACAAAGTAAATAGTTTTTAAAGTGAAATATAATGACAAAATCAAAAATAATCAAAAACGGCCAATTATACCCTGGAATATCGGATTTCACAGCAAACCTAAATATCCCTGACGTCCCACCTTCAAACACAGCCTCAGTTGGCCATCAATGAAAAAGCTTCTTAACCTCCCACTTTTCTATAGGAACACATATTTTCTTACGGGCACTGCACTAGTTTATCAAAAAAGTAGTTGAAATGTGAAAAACTCTAAAAACTGAACTGTTCTCAACTTTTTTTTTGCCACAGAGTGAACACTTTCCATCCACCCTTTACCTGCTGCCAATTTACTACAATAAGAGAAGTGCGTTTTTTAAAAGGGGGCATTGCGTGAACCTTCCTAAACATGATGTGCCATTTCTAGCTGGCATATCTCGTTTGATATATCGCGCCTACGTAATGTGCCAGACTGAGATCATACTTCCCATCAGCGCCATCCATTTATCAATGCATGGCATGCCTTTTAAGATTTTTAAAGCTTTTATATTTAACCTTAAGCTCCAGTACAACATATGAAAAAAGTGAATGTTGCTTAAACATTATTCGTTTAGGCACCTTTAGCTGTAATATGTCTCAACCTACACAAACCATCACAGTATCAAAACATTCTACAGATGTTCTGCAAGGTGACAGATACCGCCAGAATGTCAGGGATCAAATTTGTCTCGACTGTTTACCATCCTCAAAAAGTTCTATCACTCGATACCTTTTAAATATTGACTGCAATAATCCTGGACCCAGTGGTTATGAAACTTCTCCAGTCTCACAATAACCCTAACCTAGAATACAATGACTGTATGCTTGAGCTACGTGTGATTGGTCAAACACTGCAACAGCTACAACCCTTACAGTCTGCGGTGTGGTGCTGGCGGTTCAGCATGCTGAGATGCCCCCAGAATGTTGAAATGAAAATATGGCAAACTACCTGCTTGTGAATGCATAAAAAACAGTGTGTCAAATACAGCAGCCTTGTCAGCGGCCCTAGGCTTCCAAGTTTGACGCTGTAGTTACCCATAAACATGATCCTGTCCTAAACCTAGCCAAGGGCTTTTGGTACCTAAACCTAACCAGATAGTTTTGGTATTTAACCTTAACGAGGTAGTTTTAGTGCCTGATGCTGTTTGTGTGTAGGCACCAAAACTACAGTATCAAACTTGGTATCAGTATCAACTATAGGGTACTGTTATTGGTATCATTTTTTTTAAAACAATATCCAGCCCTTGTAACCTGAGAGAACAATTGTCTGAGATGCTGTCAGAGAGTGAATTCCTCTTATATATAAACTGACACCAGTAACTTATATTCTGACTTTGTCTGTGATTATACTTTTATACTCCACCTTCAAAACAACATTTTCTTTGGTCTGTGTTCACTTCCTTTCTCAAACATAACTTATATTGCTTTAATACATCAAACTGATTGTACAAACTCGCACATAAATCCATCCAACTTGAGCTCTGAGAGTTTCCATAATGAGAAAGAATTATTTTTTATGCAAATCCTAATGACATTAAGTCAAGGGATCTTGATGTTATAGAGTCTTTTTTCCCTTTCTTTACTCTGTCCTCCGTGTTTTGAGTGTTTTGTCCCCCCTTTTTTTCTTGTTTGTCACGTTAGTCCCCTTGGTGTTTGGAAACAATATTAATTTACCACTTGAAGTCCTTCAGGACGCTGTTCTGTTTTCCTGCTAATTTGTTGCTCTTCGCGTCAATTCATATTTCTCTGTTTTGATTTTATTTTGTCTTTCTCACCCATTAGCGCACTCTGCTTCTACCTATGTTCTCCCATACTCTCATGAGGTTCAGTCTCTGCTGACTTCTCACCTCCATCCCCCCTTTCCATTCCTTTCTCCCAAGTCGACTGATATCATTCTCTTTATTCTTTCCTTTTTTGTTTGACACTTTCTCTGTTTTTAAATGTCTCTCCCATTGTACTTGTTTTCAAACTGTGCACCTCTGGCTGAATGTTCTTGGCAAGCAAGTTGCAATTACAACCATTCCTGTGTTCTACTCATCTCTGTAATAAAACTCCCACTACCATCAAGTATTTTGTCTCAAGTATTATACATTCTCTACATTTCAAGTCACAAACATTACAGAGTAAGAATGATGGCCACATGAAAAGTCACTTTTAACTTTTCAAATACTGGCATTTTTGGATAGCAGCCTGCCAGACATGGAATCCCAAAGCATCAGTATTTGACAATTTTGGAGCGACACTCAAAAATCAACTTTCAAACTAGTTGGACCTTTTAGATTTGCATTATCTTACTTGAATAATCACTGACTTAACGTACCCTGCCTAATGCACAAACAGATGCATGATGTGTCTGACTAAAGTGATCGTGGTGGATCCTCCAGCACAGACATCTGCATTTATTGAGGAACTTCAGTAAGTTAACTGAGACCTTTCTGATGTTTTTGACAACCCCTGAGTGGCACATTTAGTATTTTTAACGAAGGAATTAGTCTCTTCTGATTTGCTTGCGCACTGCAGTGATTTTTTTAATTGTTCAGAGATGGCAACTGTCTGTAATCAAACTGTACATAGGACCATCGTCGCTTCTGCTCTTTTGATTCTCTTTTGCTTTCTTTCTTCATTTAACAGAGTGTGGCAGCGTGCAAAGCTTTGTTTACAGTTGAGTAAGCAGAAGCATCTACCGTGACATTACAGTCTCTCCACCTTAGTTAATTCATTACTATAGATTCTTCCCTTTTTTTCCACAATGTCTGATGTGTTGCCTCAGGTTTCTATGTACATAAAAAAACAAGTATTTCTCTTTGTTTTGCTGTCTCTTTCTTGTTATTCTCTCCCTTAATACACCAAAATGAACACAACTAAGTTGGACGCCCGATTGAAACATCACTGTACTGCTGGATGCTGTGGTTTTTCCCTGATTAGAGATGTGACTGTTACTCTTACTGTGACTCTTACAGTTGTTAGCTTCCTAATTTAAATGTGGGTTTGTGTATAAATTCCTGTGTACATTCACTTGCGCCTGTATTTGCTGGTGTGTGTATGTGAAAGCCGCAGTAGTGGTTGCTGAGGGTTATTAATTCTCTGTGTGTGTGTCCTATCAAAGTAGAAACGTGGTTGGCTTAATCAGCTGCTACACGTGGATATCAGGGCCTCACAGTCGGTGGATGGCTGTGTGCAGATGACATGATTAATATCCTACTGTCCTGAACTTTTACTTAAAAAAAAAAAAAAAACATTTGGTCGCCACGATCATGGATGGAGAAGGTCGGATTTCCTGTGAAAAATAGCTGGTTTTGGTTGCCAACAAATCTGCAGCTCTCCTTAAAATCACCGGCTTTTGACAAGATAAAAGCAGCTAGAAATATCCTGAAACGCTGCCTTTTTTACATGACAAAAAACGGATGGTAATATCTTCAGGTGTCAGCCTCATTGGCTGTTGTAACGGCACCAAAATGCCCTCCATGTCCTGATACAAAAGTCAGCAAATAAGAATTAAGCGTAAATGTGATATACCTCATGATATACCTCATCAAAATCACTCAAATGTTTCACTCAGATGTCGAAATTAAAAAAATATGCATGTAAATCTGAATACTTGATGCAAGAACATATCGTATTTGCCACTGAAGATGTATTTCATGAATGTTTAATGGAAAAACAGGTAAGCACCACTGTATTACCTCCATCTGCTTAATTTCTTTCCACCTTTGTCTTCCTCACTTACATAAGCACACACGCTTCATCACCCTCAGCATTAATCCTGGAGATTAAGATTTTTTTTTTTGTGGCATTTTGGCATTAAGCTCTCATTGCTGTTTGTGCTGTGATATCACTTTCAGAGCAAATACATACAGACATACACAAAAACTTGCCCCCCCACACACACACACACACAAACACACACACACACACACACACACACACACACACACACACACACACACACACACACACACACACACACACACACACACACACACACAAAAATTGCTCTCTTTTCATCCCACCTCAGTATCAGTGTGTGTATAAGGTAAATGTCCTGAGGGTGTCTGCAGTCTGTGATCTCCTCTGGTTTCCTATCTCAACTGTCTTTTTCCTGTTTCTCAAAAACTCTAATTTTTTTCTATTCCATGTCTTTCAAACTCTTTCTTGGTCTCTCTCTAGGTTATATGCTCAATGTTTTCTATATATACAAAGGTTTATTCAAGTATTGAATGACTTGTGCATGATTTGGATGTTCACCATTCTGGAATTGAGACGAGGAGTGCAAGAAATTAGAAAGCAGAAGATGGTGTTTTGCTGTGTCACAGCAGGCTGGTGAAAGTAGTGAACCAAGACAGGACACTCAGCAGTGGAAGAGGTGAAGAACAGTAGCATGGCACCAAGGGACATGAAAAAAATGGCCTGGGCCAGGTTGGTGAGAATGCAATGGTCAAAAAATACTCCTAACAGGCAGCGTGTAATGTCCTTCATGTGTGGGACAAGGCAAACATGACAACATTTTCCAAGCTTGAAACCATGAAGCACATCCTGAGCAGCTGCCACAGGCCAGTAGGAGAGAGATGTTACAGATGGTGGCATGATGAGGGTTTTTTTTCAGAAGACATCTCATTTAGATCCCTCAAAACAAACCATCACCTTCATCACCAAGGATAAATAAATGTATTTGTAGCTGGACCATAGCAGATGATTCCAAACTGTGAGGTAACCCTCCCCGATGGGTGCAACAGAGTTTCAGGCATGTCATGAAAGAGGTCGGTTCAAGTTTTGAACAAAGCAGGGAAGTTAGTCAATTTATCAACACGGTCAGCTGTTGGAGCTGCCTCCAGTAACACCAGCTGCCAGCAGTGGATGTGACAAACAGCTCATTGAGGCGATTATGGTTCTTAAAGTCCCTAAGCACTCATTCATTGCAATTTTAGTCAGATTTTTTTTTCTTTCCCAGAAACATGAATTGAAAACACAGACATTATCAGAGCTAGTGTGAGTTAAACTTTTCTGAGGATATCATTATGTCTGATGTACATTATGAATGAAGGGCCATAAAGTCACATCAAAAAATAATAGAAAGAAGAATCACTTTATTACTCAAGAACATTCCTGAGAATGATCAGATTAAGTTTTCTTCAGTATGAAAGCACTTCTGTAGTAGCATATCCAGTCCATCCATGATGACATTGGAAACAGGACCCACAGCTCATATAATGGTGTTAATTAAAAGGAAAACAACAGGGCTTCACTTGAAGCCCATACTTTAAGATCCAATCTGTAAGTTAGCTGATTGTTGAGTCTCATTCCCAACTCGTCAAATATTGCTTATGGTTGGTAGGATGGACTGGCCACCAGCTCTGAGCATCACTGTTGACATGTTGGGAATCCCAGAGCATTAGCTTCTAATGAGTTGAAAATGAGACTCAACAATCAACTAACTTACAAATTGGACCTTTTAACTTATTGAATCCATTATGTAACATTGTGTGCTTACATCACTTTAACAAGAACTGATGTCCCAAAAAATGATGGTGTGACAAGAGACAAATTTTTGTCAAATACTTTAATATTATATTCAAATCAGAGGGGGTGTGGAGGTGTTAGGGGTAGTTCTCTGAAGGGGGCCCATGGTGACTTTGGTCTGCAGGGAGCAGCCTAGAGAGCAAAACCATCTTCAGGATACCCTTGTCTCTGCATGGGACTTAAGCCGCTGGTAGACCGCAACAGGCAGTGGGGTTAGAGTTACAGTTAGGGTTAGAGCCAGGTTGTCAGTGTAAGCTGCAACCAGATTCTTCTTCACAGCCTTAAGCTTTCTGGGCAGTGCGGGAAAAAGGGTGGGGGGGCACAGCCATGCACAGAACCACTGAAGCAGCACAGTGAGCCTGAAGACGGCTCTGGCTCTATAGAGGAGCACCAAGAGGGACAGAGCGGTTGGCCGTCTCGACACAAGCTTGGCTCAGACCGGCCTCAGTTGGGTCGCCTGGAGGAGACACGAAACGCTAATTGTCTGCAGGAACATCTCTGATCATGTGTCCAGAAGCATCAGTGGATTTCCTTCCATTGTGAGCTCTGCTAACATGCAGGACGTGTCTGTTTGCTGTGTAGTCTTGTCTAATAAGCATTGTCTATCTCACCCTGTCTCAAAGACATGTGAATAAAAAACTATTTTCTGAGGCCTACATAGAGGAAATAAAAACGCTAGTAACTGTTATTTCTATTTGCGAATGTGTGTTGAGAATGCAAGTGAAATCATAAAAAGGCTCATAAAGGCAGTTAAGCAGGCATTATTGTTTTTTACTCTACCTCGGACGCTCTGCCTCTCTCATCCTTCCTCCTGCATCTCTTTGGGTACCGCTTATTGAAAGAGATAGAAGACAAAGGGAAGAAATAGGAATATTTCCCTCTCTTTCATTACTTCTGTCTCCAGGATTATCTGATTTCAAGCTGACTGCGTGGTGATATGAAGACCGATGTTTGTATCGCTGAACTTTCGCTCCTCCCCGCGTGCTGGAATAAAAATAGGTGCCACTATAGTATAATCCAATAGACAAGACAGGCGTGCAGACACAGTCACACACACTAACACTCTCCCTCTCTCTTTCTCTCTCACACACACACAGACAGACACACACACACACACACCTCTGACTCAGTGAGATATGAAAATTATATATTTTTATATATATACATAAAGCTCATCTAAAACAATGGGGCAGAAGAAGATGGCGGATGATTAGACTTTAGAATTGTCAATGGTTGGAGAAAGGGTGAGGAAAAAAAAGGGACAGAAGAATAGAGGAAAAATGAGGGGACTCTGTCACTCTTTCAAATGTTATTGGTCTGAATTCATTTAAATGCAACCCACATAACTTCTTGGTCGACCAGAGTACCCTCTGCTGGACCACCACAAAACAAACTACCTCAAATTGTATAACTCACTAATCAGCTGTAACTTTAGATACATCTTTTTTTCCCAAGAGGGAAAGACAATAGATCGATAAACGGAGCAAGAAGTAGCAACTTAAAACCTGTGTACATATAAACCAGCAAAGGAGCATTTCTGCTCATCCGCAGCCATGTTAGACAGGTTTGAAATCAAGGAGCATATTGCCTTTGAGGTGCAGGTGGACTGTTTGCGATGGTGCAGCCTGCGTGGTCAAGCATCCAATGCCACAGCAGCACGACCCCTCTCATCCAAAATAGAAAACCCTGTGGCACCTTCAGACATATGTCAGCTGGATCGACTTTTTCGAGACTTTGGAGGAGGGGACAGCTGCTGGTGTCTGCTCTCCTGTCCTCGTCTCTTATTAGACCCATAACTACATCTTTAACAAAAAATGGTGTACGTTTTTACCAAAAGTGGTGCTCGGGGCAGCCCTGTAGTGTACAGGTGTTATATATTTTGTCAAAATGTACCTTGTGACTACACTTCAACCAGTTTTGCTGTCAAACGTACTTCTTCCTCTCCTGATTTTATACCTTGCTCTCCATCCTGTCACCTCTGTTTTGTTGTCCTCCCTTCTTTCGCTCTCTGCTTTTCCCTTGCTTTCTAACCACTTAGAGAGGAAAGCATTTTTCCAGCCTTTATCCCTGTCTCCATTGTTATTCACCACTGAGCGTGCTCAGCGTGTGCATGTGTGCCACACTGGTGTCTGTGCATCATTCCAACGTGTGTGCTACTTGTCCCTCTGTGTTTGTGCGTGTTATGCCTGCAGTGATGCGTGACTAATTTAAAAGCTGGTAGTACATCTCCCCTTTAACAGGGGGGCTAGTACGCAGGGCAGAAAACACACAAACACACACACACACACACACACACACACACACACACAAAAGGAGCCCTGTTAAACATATACAGAAATCACACAAGGTTGGAAGACCCACATATACGTTTTCATATATTGGGGGCAGGCGAGTATCAACACACACACACACACACACACACACACACACACACACACACACACACACACACACACACACACACACACACACACACACCAAGTGTGTCAGCCCTGTAATGAAATGCTGCAGAGGCAGATTAGTTGGCTTTACTGGCAGAAATGCATATTGATGGGTATCCTGTGTGTGTGTGTGTGCGTGCGTGTGTGTGTGTGTGTACACTGAGGGGGAGAGGGGGAAGGAGGACAAGTTAATGGTGACAGTAGTCGTCGTCACTAGGACATTCGTGGTAATATAGGGAGCAGTTTGTCAAATTATTTCACACACAAACCAGAAGCCGGGACGGGCGCGCATCCACGTGCACAAGCCAGCGCAGCGCAGTGTCAGACAATCGGTAAACATTTTTAATGCTGCATTTGTCAGGGCAGTAATGAGTTCCTGGCTGGGAGAGGAAGAAAAAACTGTGTCACAATGTTTACCTTTGCACTGACAGTGCACTTAAGAGAGTGTGTTCAGCTGTGTCCGAGGCACAACAGAGGCTGGGATGCAAATTGAAAGCTCCCACGCTCGGCTGCAAGAACTCAAAGGTGTACCCCAACTTTTTTTTTTTTTTTTAAAACCTCACCTCTATGTCGGCAGACACAGCGAGGACCCAGCGAGGCTGCATGAAGCCACCAAACGTCTCGAGTTACATTTACTACAATATTATTTTTTCAAACTGATTGTTCCACTCCCTCTTGGTGATGGTTGATTTTTATTTTTGTACTTTTTAACGCAGTATCTGTAGCCTTTCCTGTTGTGCTCCTTGTGAGCAATTTGCCACATAAATTATTGAATTAGCCCAGCATGCTGTTTTCTGTGTCTTTCATTTGAATGATTTCCATAAGGCGGCGTATCAAGAACAATACCAGTCTCCTCTTTGGTTCAGTGGTTAAACCCTGGATGGTGAGTACAGTAAAGTAAATCTACTCCACTCACTGCTTCCTATTAGCCCCATGGCTCCTATCTATGCATATATCATCCCTGCTAACCTTTGCTGTTTTTGAAAAAAAAAAACAACTGAGAGGCAGCTCTGTCCTTGTTCATTGCATCCCATTATGTAAGTCTAAAGGGCCCACTCATGTCACTTACCCTTTATCACCTCAATTAGGAGCCACTTCCACCTCCTGATGTCGATGTCCTTTTCCAGTCACCAGCTTCCCCACAACATCAACACTCTATCTAAAATCAGTGTTGACAGCTGTGGCCCACAATTGACTATAAGGGGTTTGCCTGTAATTATAATTTACATGTTATCAACAATGTACAATTTTGGATACACAAATTTCACCAATGTTTCCACAGTCATGATTTTTTTTTTCAAGAAATAGTGAACTACTGCTCAAGTTTCTTCTGCTTTTTATCTCAACTCTCAACCCAATTCTCACATCCACAGAGGACTCTACTTGACTCATTGTTGCAAAAATGACACCATTTACCAATGTTCCAAACTATCAGTCAAAGTTATTTATATATTCACATGTTAAACATGCAGACCTCAGAGTCATTGCATCGGAAATGAATCCCATTACATGTCCCGGCAATTCAACAGCTACCATTTGTACTGTTTCAGAGTTTTCTTGAACAAAGCACTCGTCAACCATCTACAGAGTGTCTGCAGCCTGTGGCCTTCAGCAGGAGAAATTGTGGCATGTATTGTGATGATTGTGAAGAGGAAGTGTGCTCTTATAGCATGAAAAATTACGTTCTTGAAAATCCAAGTCAAGGTGTCACCTGAGGGAGATCTGTTGAGTTGGCCAGTCGAAATGCAAAAGTAGAATGATTTTAAAATAATGCACTGAAGCTATTTTCCCAGGCTGATACTAATATTTGCCCAACCAAAGTGATCAAATACACACTATTTATAATTGCATTTTAAATCATGTTCTTGACATTATCGGTTATTTACAGCGTTTGGATAGAAACCCCCACTTATTAAGTCCATTAGATTAGTGCGGTCAGTGAAAGATGTGTGAGTGTCGAATAGGGTGGAAAAGAAAGGCATTGTAAAGGCTGCTATTTAGCATAATTATAATGAAACACGCACTGGTTGTTAACCTCATACTGTCAAAATGTTCTGTGCTGAGCACAACAGTCACTCACACAGAGAGCAGCAATCAACTGCTCACTTTTCCTTGGACGGGTTAAAGCAAAGCCTATTAGAAAAGCCTTGAAAGTGACGTTCTAGTAAGAAAGTTACAGCCAAATAATATACAGTATATCAATGTGAAATGTGTGAAATACAGCTACTATGTAGCTTTTCTGTTGTCAGACAGGTTGATCAGACTGTGTAGTGGAGGAGGACACTTGTCACATTTCAATTTGTAGGGTAATAATGTATTAAAGTAAATTTCCCTAAAAATGGTGTAAAGTGGAGGGGCGACTGTGGCTCAGGGGTAGAGCCAGCATCTTGTTATCGGAAGGTCGCTGATTCGATTCCCCTGGTCTGCATGTCAAAGTGCAAAGGGCAAGTCGCTGAACCCCAAACAGCTCCTGATGTGCTGGTCAGCACCTTGCATGGCAGCCACTGCCATCAGTGTATGAATTACTTTAAGTCGTTTTGGACCAAAGCATCTGCTAAATGTAAATAATAACTCTTAAGCACCTGAGGATTGAATGATATGTTTGACAGACGTCACTTAAGTCTGTTTTTTTTTAACTTTCTAAATAAAGTTCTACACAGGCTCTGTCTAACAACCTGCTTTAACTTTCTCCTGTTTCCCACCTTATATGTAGTTTTCTGTCTTCTGTCTCTCCAAATTTACCATTTGCAATATGACATATGAGGAACTATTGAGTCATTGCCTCTTCTGGTTGTTAATAAGCTACACATTTGTTGCATTAGGCCATGCGATCATGTAATGTTCATGTATGTACACATCCATGTCAAATCTGTGTACAGTGCCACTAAATGTATCTGCGCTGGCACGAGCACTTGTTGTGTTCAGAGCTCAAGTGATTCTGATTGGCTGATGGGTTGCAGGAATTAACGGCATCAGAAATACAACAATTTTCATCTTGCTAGCCGCACATCAAGAGCATGAAAATACCCGTTTTCACATCCATTTTAATACCTACAGCATCAACTGATTGTCAGTCAGTCCCCCGGGAGAATAAATCATCCAATTTACACTGAGCTAATGGGCGGGATTTTAATTAGAGCCGTCAACATGCCCCCTCTCCCTCTCTCTGTTATTTCAACAGCTATTCATCTTTTCTTTTCTTTTTTCAACCCTCATTTTGTTCTGCTGATTGCTATTCCACAGGGGCTATTCCCCTATTCTTGCTCCCTCTCTCTCTCTCTCTCTCTCTCTCACACACACACACACACACACACACACACACACACACACACACACACACACACACACACAAACACACACACACACACACACACTTGTATACAACGACATCTACAAGCACACAGTCTCGAGTGCACGCACTCACGCTCACACAGAGTCAGTGCTCATCATCAAAGTGATGCTTTGTCAGATTAGTATTGAGGAATGAGAGCTGGGGGAATAGACAATATAATGGGCTGAAGTTGTTAACAGTGGGAATTCATGTCACTGTATCATATTATGTTTACTGCAAGCATTCTCGGTACAAATCAATGGGGAACCCTTAAGTACGTAATAATCTGTGACCCTTTCAGGTCAATATACACTCATTTTACCAAGAGATACTCAGCCAATACTCTAGTTCATGACTGATTGCTAACATGAGCACTGACAATTACCCGCGGCCATTCTTTCCCCTACAAGGCCACCCCAACAGGACCTACCTCTAAAAAAACAACAGAAATAATGTATTTAGCCTGTGACTTCTTCACATTCATCCTCACTGCTTTGTTGTTTCTGCAGTCATTATCAGTACAGTACATATCAATGACCATTATAGATTCTGCTATTACTGCTGTGCTGTTTTTTCCTGACATGAAGGGCGATTCTGTACGTGCCCAAAATGGGGCGAAATTTCTGGAATTCATCATCCTATTTTCTTTTTTTGGAAAGGTGCTGTCAAAGGGTCGGGGTGACATTTTCAGACATCTTGCATGTTTAGCAGCTTGTTGTTCCTCTGGCTCGGCAGTATTGCAACACAAGCATGGATGCATGAGTATGCGCGGGGCTCTGTTGCAGTGGGGTTGCTAAATTTGGAAGATGAGTCAACACTTTGCATAAGGAGGTGTCGGGTCTTTGATGTAATCGGAAAATCACTAAT